>CASBSA010000077.1:0-105449 GCA_949129095.1 Volucella bombylans
ATCAGATATAGAGTGGCAAAGAGAAAGAGAACGTTTAATAAACAAATTTCTACCAAGGTAGGTAGGTAGGTAAGAGTGGCTGTTCGACATATCAACCCACTTAGGCCTATTGGACCATTATGATGCTACGTGGAGACTGTTTACCTCTATATTCAGTAGATCGTTTAGATCGTTTTAGAAGAAAGCTCCTAGACGAAGCTTTCTTCTCTGGAAGAGAGCTGGACACGTATAGAGTAGGTGGAGGATTATCTCCTCCTCTTCCTCGTCCATACAGCTTCTACATAAATCGTAGATTTCGCACGCCTTCTTGTGTACTTACCTATGAGGCAGTGTCCATTGATGACACCTATGATGGCGCTGAGCTGTTTCCTATTTAGAAGGATCAGACTTTTAGAGTGATTCAGATCCAGCTTTGTCCAGATCTGTTTGGTCGCCATACATGTTGGTCCAACAGTCCACCTAAGGTCTGTTCTTTTATTGGCATCTAACTTTAATGTTAATTTGCACGCAGCGATTGGTGAACCTGTACTACCCTTTTCCGACAGAATAGGTAGAGTGGTTCCAATTTTGGCGAGTTCATGGACTCTACAGTTCCCTGGAATGTCTCTGTGGCCCGGCACCCATCAAAGGTGAAGGTTTAACTGCTGTGCCATCTTCATGAGAGATGATCGGCATTCAAGGGCGCTTTTAGAATTTTATGAGACTGAGTCCATCTATGAATGGATGCATCTATGAAAAGATACAGATATAACGTTTTTCTTCAGCCAGGACAGAGCTTCTTTAATCGCCAAAATTTTCGCCTGGAACACGCTACAGTGATTTGGAAAAAGGAAAGAGATGCTTAGATTTAGCTTATCTGAGAAAACATCGCCACCAACTCCGCTATCGGTTTTAGATCCATCTGTCTAGAGATGGATTGGCTTGTCCTCCATGAAAGCATTTTCCCCCCCAGAAGGATCTAGAGGGAAACTTACATGTTACAGTTCAGGTATGGTGTAATCGATGTTCTCTGTGAGGATTCCTAATGCATTTAGAATGTTGGCGTGGCCAAATGAATTACTTGTCCACTGCTCAGTCACTATAAGGCTACTTGCCTGCTGAAAATATCGAGTGGTGTCAAAGGAAACAGAATGTCTAATGCCGCAGAGGGGGTTGACCGCAAGACTCCGCTTATATCTGGACATGCTGTTCTTTAGACTCTGATTAATTCGTTAAGTTTGACTACATTTTCTAAGGCCTTCCACCAGACTACCACTCCGTAAGTAAATCTCGGTCTTATGACCGAGATGTATATCCAGTGGGTTATGCGAGGTTGAAGGCCCATTTATTCGCAATGGCTTTTTTGCAAGAGATTTAAGCTATTGTAGGTTTATTTACTCTTTCCTGAATGTCAGGTTTCCAGTTTAGTTTCCTGTCAAAAATTTATATTTTTGCTGTTTCGGAAATTGCTAAACTGGTACCGTTTATTGAAGGAGGGTCTATAACTGGAATTTTGTATTTTCTGGAAAAGAGGACAAGATCAGTTTTATGGGAGTTTATTCCCAATCCACAGCGATCTGCACAGTGGTTAATCTATTGAAATTTACTTGAAGGAGCTTTTTAATGGATTACCATTGTTGAGCCATTGATAGAAGTCTTGGATCAATTTTAGCTCGTATATGGATATCAACCAGTCGTTCTAGAGTTTTCAGAGGTAAAGATGATAGACTTTAGGTCTGAGGTCCTTTGGAACAACATGAGAACATTTTTCGGCTTTGGGAATGAATACTAGATTGACTTCTCTCCATGACAGTGGAATGTGGATACGTTCTACACAGCTCCTCATAATATTTTCTAGCACAGGCAGAATAATATCTGAGGACCTGTGTAGCTCGGCAGGTATTATACCGTCCGGACCAGCAGACTTGTATGGTTTGAAGCTATGCAGCGCCGAGTGCAGTTTATCTCTTGTAGTTAGACCATGAATTTTTGTACCGGTTGCAGTAGGCCTGTTTGGGCTGCTACTGGCCGCGAATTGGGAGCTACCTTGAAAGTGGATTTTCAGTAACAGGTTGAGTGATTCATCACTTGAGGTTGTCCAGGAACCATTGATTTTTTTCGAAACAGCTAGGCATAAATTTCTGCCGAACATCAACACATTTTTTTTGTATTTTTTTTTTCTAGCGATGAAAATCTTTTACTAGACACTATGAGGATTGCAAGCACGTGGTCATTGTGGTGTGAGATTTTTACTCACTAAAACCACCTCCCTGCTAATGTACGCAGCTGGAATGTCAGTAGCAAACTGCTCGTTTATGAATTATTTATTTCTTAAGAGATTTCTTAATAATAATTTTTAGTACTTGACACCTCCCATCTTAAGAGAGAAAAAAAGCCACTTCTAGTGCAGAACCACTGGGTCAGCACCATTTGTACCTGCATCAATAACTGACCCCTAATCGTCGCTGAGCACCGGTGCTGCCAATACTCTTGCCCCCTTGTCTGGATAAACCTTCGGCCGTAACGTCGGTCGAGCTTTGCCCATTGATGTGCCAGAAAACATTTGATTCAAATGTCTCTTAATAGCGCAACTGTATAACCGTGAATCAACACTTTTCTTTACGGTGGTAGGCTGCCAACCATACTTATTTGGATTTGAATAATCGCTAACGAACACATTTTTGACTTCTCTGAATTCTACGTTTCTCGAACCTTTATAATTTTTCACATTCGATATTTGATTCTCACAAATTTTTGCTTCAACAAAGGTGGTTTCAGTAAACTAAAACGATTTTTTTAATCCCTTACCAAGCAAAAACTTAGCAGGTGATTCTCCGGTGGTACAGTATTTTGCACATCTATAATCGATTCACTATTGAGTCGATGTTTTTACTGCAGTCACCATCATTTAAATTGGCTTGCAATGATTTTTAAAGGTTTTTTTTTCCGTTTGGCCATTGGTTGCCGGCCAAATCTGTTTAATACCATTGTTGGAAAAAAATTATTGAAATTCCAACGATATGAGTTATCTACTAACTAAAATTAGTAGACGAAATGTCGACAAAGCGGAAGCGGCAAAACACTTCGCGCAGTTTGTTGATAGTGAATGTCGAGGTCGTTTCTTTAGTTTTGAAAACTTCTACCCATTTCGAATATGAGTCGATAATAATTAAAAATGTAAAACCTTTTATAGGTCCCGCAAAATCCACACGGATTCGTAACCACGCCGATTCAGCTGGTGTCCATGGCATTGGTGAACTTTTTTTTGGACTCGGGTGTGTAAGCTTACACGAAAAGCAATTCGAAATCATTTGTTTAATGCTATGGTCGACCTTAGGCCATCAAATGTACGAACGTGCTAAAGCTTTGGTATTTGCAATGCCCAAATGTGAACGAAGCAATTCTCTTAACACCTTTTCGTGTAACTTAAGAGGAAAAACGGAATGATATCCCCACAGCATACTATCGTATTCTACTGACAATTCGTGTTTCTTATTACGAAATGGGCTAAATTCGTCGACTTTTAATACCTCGCGCTTAGTTTTTTTTGCTATATGTATTTTTAAATTCCAATTTTAAATTTAGCGTCTGTTTTCATCAAATATACATACGACAAATTCGTACTTATTTCACTTTTTCTTGTGGAATACGAGATAAATGATCGGCTTGATTCATTGCAACTTTGATATACCTATTGTATTTAATAGTGTAATAGAAACTAGATAAAATAAAGGCCCATTTTTGTATTCTCGCAGCTGCCATAACTGGTAAGCCTTTATTTTCAACAAAAATATCCAAAAGTGGCTTGTAATACAATCATAGTGCACTCTCAGACGCAGCTGAAAACGAAGCTGAAGACGAAGTTGAAGACGAAAACCTTGCAGAAACAAACATATGAATTCGCACGAAACTGTTCATAGTAGTGGTGAAACCGAATACGAAGTCAGTCGTTCGCAAATCTCCGCAGAGTATAAATGTGTGTCGGCTTTTCCTAAAGTAAAATAAATTTAGTGATTCAGTTTCTTCGTAAAAGTGAAATATTTACAATTTCACTAATTGACTCAGTAGCCCGGTGGTTAGCGGCGTCTGACATCGAATCATTGACCACAGGTTCGAATCCCGAGCCAAATTGAGAACTTCTTTTTTTTTTTGGTTCCTGATCAAACTACGCGAACTCAAAACAAAACAAGTAAAAGAAAAGAAATCAAGTGATGGATGGTGGAGAGCGTTCCGCTCTTCCCATAACGGAAGATACTAAAGGCAACAATACGGTTGCTGGTGCCGTTGCGAAAGGCATTAAGAGAAGGAGCAGGTTGGAAACCCCTCCTAATCTAAGGAAAAAAAAACTAAGTGCCGTGGTAAAAGACAAAGGTGATAAAGTGCCGGTCCAGTATGAGGGGGGCAAGAACAACTTTGCCTTCGTCTTCCGACTCAGATGACGAAATAAGTAATATTACCAGCAGCATACAAAGGCTGGAAGAAAAAGTGCTTGCTATTAAACAAAAGCAAGCAGCACGCAGGCAGAGGGAGCAAGTAGAAGCAGCGAGCTCCCAACAACAAATCCAGCAGCAGCAGAAACAACAACTGCAGCAAACAAAACAGCAGCAACAGAAACAACAGCCACAGCAGAAACAACAGCAACAGCAGCCGAAAAAAAAGCACCAGCAACAACAACAAAAACAACAACAACAACAACAGCAGTAGCCACAGCAGCAGCAGCAGCAGACGAAGAAGAAGGAGAAGGTGCCTCCTATCAACACCTATAAATTGGAGGTGAATGCAACCAAGGACCTATGTAAGTTGGTAATTGGTAGTAATTTTAATATTAAGCGATTGGGGAACGATCGCCATGCCATCCACTGTAATACAGTGGAGGGCTACGCGAAAGTGAAAGAGCTCCTAAAGGAAACGACGACGGAGCACTACTCATACACACCGAAGTGTGAAAAACGGCAATCGATGCTGCTGAAGGGGTTGGAACCGTCTTCTGATCCTGAGGAGATCCTAGCACTGCTCAAAGAGAATGAGTGCGAAGGACTCAAGTTTGTGGGGGTAAAGCCATTTACCACAGCCAGAGCTAGGCGGGAGAAACGGAGTCTGCCGTTCTTCTTGGTGCAGCTCAGTCCCAAGTCTAAGGAGTATCAATGTTCTAGACTACGAGGTGGTTCACTGGGAAAAACTAAAAAGGAGCGAAGGCATTATACAATGCGTTCGCTGCCAGAGGTTCGGGCACGCCGCGTCGAACTGCCAAATGCAGCCTCGATGCGTGAAGTGCGCTAAGAACCACAGTTCCGCAGAGTGTGCTCTGGGTGTTGACGGAGCATCCGATAGGTCGCAGCTCTCGTGCATTTTATGTGGAAACGTGGGACACACCGCAAACTATCGGGGTTGTCTTAAGTTCGCTGACATTAAGAAAGCAAAACTGGCTCGGCAGCAGAAGGTGGAGGTCAAACGTTCACCTGTCAGGTTTCAAACACCAGCCGTCACGTCCCAAATTTCCTACGCCCAAATGGCGTCTGGTAGGGGGGCAACGGTACATCATGCGAATGTTGCTTCTGAGGCGCCAATGCCGAGAACAACGGAAGCTGCACCTAACATGCTGGCCATCTTGCTCGCAATCCAAGGGCAGATGGCTCAGCTGCAAAAGCAAGTTCAAGAACAGGCCAAGCGGGTGGACCAGATCTATTGTCTGCTTCCGGGCCTAACGCAACACATGTCGTAATGGGTACGCACATGGTGGAGCAAACTTTGAAGGTCCTTGCGGTGAATGTTAATTCACTGATTAGGATCGAACGAAGAGCCGCGATTTTTAAATTGATACAAGACCAAACTCCTGATGTGCTTTTCGCTAGCGAAACCAAGCTAACCGATAAGCACAAACTGGAGTACAATAATTATATTGTTAGAAGAAGAAACCGACCCAAATCCAAACATGGAGGCGGTGTCGCGATCCTTAATGAAGATATAGATAGAAGGTATAAAATTTCACAGAGTGTACAAGGGCGTGTTGCGCAGGTTCCGGGTGTTGGAGGCAGTCGTCGTTTACATCCCGCTTCGCAGCGGAAAGCGGCTGTACTTGGCTTCTGTTTATGCACCTGATACTTCACAATCCACCCTATTCATTACAGAGTTCGACATGCTTTTTCGACTTCTGAGGCTGGAATTGGGGGAGAATTATTTTATAATCGGCGGGGATTTCAACGCTAGACACAGAGATTGGGGAAATAATTTGCCAAATACTAGAGGGAACCTACTACTCGATAGGTGGGGTCAGCACGATGTCATGTACAGACTCGGTCTTAAAGCGACGGATAACCCGTCGTTTTCCAGAGGCGGGTCTTATCTGGATCTACTGCTGTACAATGAACGTGTACGACTGACAGGTACGAATTTACAAACATTAAACTGTCTGTGCACATTCGTGTTTGACAGCGACCATTGCGGTTTTAACACCGAAATTACAGTTCCCAACGAAATTGCGGAATTAGAGGAGTTTGTCCAAAGATATTCTTACAACTACGGTAAGACTCGATGGACACGCTTCTCCGTAACTTTGACAAGAGCGCTCTCCTCGAACACGCTCCACCTACCGTCCAATAGGAATTTGTCAAACGAGGAGATCGACAATTACCTAAAACAAATGGACGAGACAATTAAACAAACTATGGACACTACAATACCGCGGTATCGACGTACGACTAACGAAGACCTGTTCCGCAATCCTACTATTGACGCACTGCACCGACAGAAAAGTAGACTTCTGACCAGACTTAAAAACTTGTACAGACAGTTAACTGACCGACAAGACCCGGAGATTAGGACACTGAAGTCGTCGATTAAAAATATTCAAACGCTAATAAAAGAAAATTACAGAATTTCTGTAAGTTTGTATTGGAACAACAAGGTTCGGGCTGTAAACACCAGCAACCCGAATATGTTTCCGCAAATAAATAAATTATTTCGGAGAAAAAATCAAAACGACCTTCAGTGTCTTAAAATAGCCCGGACAACAGACAACGAACGGTTACTGACAATAGCAGGCATTGATTCAAATGAGGCCGCTGATGATGACGACTTTTTTGTGATCGAGGATCCACAGGAGAAGGCTGAGGCCATAGGGGCGACTTTCCAGGAAGTATACAAGGCCATTGATAACATTGGCCCTAATTATGACCTGGACAATCGCGTCTTGGTGCACGACTTCTGCATTCGAAATGAAATAAGTAACTGGCGATCCGAGGGCTCTGGTTTCACCCGGTTTAGCGACGAAAATATGGCAAATAACGTCATTGCCAGAGAGGGTGGCCTACCCCCGTTCATTTCGAAGGAAGGACTCCATGAGATCTTCGACACAATCAGGGCTAAGAAATCGGTGGGGACCGATGGTATTCCGAACATCGTGCTTCGACATCTTCCTCTAGAAGCGGTGGACATTTACACCACCCTGTTTAATAATGCAATGAATAATGCACATTATCCAGCGCATTGGAAAACGGCGGTGGTTCAACCTATCCCCAAAAAGGGAAAGGATATATCCAATCCGGCGAATCTCCGGTCGATAAGTCTCCTTCCGAATATCAGTAAGGTTTTTGAGAAAGTAATCAATAGAGCTCTGTCTAGGTGGGTTGAGGACAAACATATAGTTCCGGATAATCAATTCGGTTTTAAAGCGGGACATGATATCTCACATGCCGCGTCTAAACTGGTTTCTGATATCCAATGGAACAAAGGCAAGAAACAGTGCACTGGTGCCTGCCTTGTTGACTTGGAGAAGGCCTTCGACACCGTATGGTTAGAGGGTCTTTTCTATAAGCTGACTAGGCTGGGGATCAGCAAACCTCTCTTGTACATTCTTTATAATATGCTAACCAACAGACAGTTCATCGTGAAAAATGGCGATGTGACTTCTGTTGGAATATTTCAAATTAAAAATGGTCTTCAGCAAGACGCGGTCAATTCGCCGATCCTATTCAACATTTTTACAAGCGACTTGATAGGTTCACTTCCCCATACTATTGCGTACGCAGACGATTTGATAGCGTACAGAACAGGTAAAAAAATCGAAGTCATTAATACTCTCTTGCAGCGTGACTTCGATAAGATAAGACGATTTTGCGATGACTGGAAGATGAAAATCAACTTTCAGAAGTCGGAAACCATTCTCTTTAGGACGCCGTTGCCTGGAGCCTCTAGGGATACCAGAAAAAATTGGCGAAAGTTCTCTATCATTGGACAACGCGGACAACCTCTTGCCTGTCGAAATGTAGTCAGATACCTTGGAATCTGGCTAAATCAGTTTGTGTATTTTGGCAAAAATGTAGATGCTGCTCTGGCCAGAGCTAAAGGTGCTTTTGCCCTTACGAAGAGACTGTTTTTTAGCAGCCAACTCGATGCCAGGATAAAAGTAATCTGCTACATGGCCCTTATCAGGCCCATGCTGGTGTTTGGTTGTCCCGTGTGGTTCAATGTACGAGCAATCTTAATGGAAAAGATTCGGGTGTTTGGGAGGGCTTGTCTTCGCTTGTACAGAACACCAGAGTCGGAGTACAAGAAATTTTATCCTAATGAGGTCCTTTACAACAGGGCGAACCTAATACGAGTGGACAACTTCATAATTAAGCTAACTCGAATTGCAAGAGCAATGACCTCGACGAATAACCTGATATCTACCTAGATCAGATAGGGTTGATCCAGGATAGATCAGCGGTGCCGTTAATCTTCCATGTCGCTCGGACAGCTGGGGACAGGCGACTCAACTACGGCAGAGACATCGCACACGGCAGTGTGGATCGCCTCAGGTTCAGTAGGGCGGTGGGGAATCGCGATAAGGGGGATGTCGTTCGGCAGCACCAGCATTTCTGGTGGTTGAATGATGGGGAAGATGTTTCGTCGTCGTTTCCGTCAATTACGGACCAGCCTCACTAATGAGGCAGAGCTGACCAATCTGTTTTCTATGTAAATAGCGATGGCCAGCTTGCATAGGTTTAGGTTAGCATTTAAGAAATATATACCTTTGTATATACTAATGTATGTATAAAATTGTGTATAATGTCTATGTGTGTATATGTGTGTATTGTGTAGGTTAGGTAAGTTAAGGTATACTCGTATTTTAAGTTAGATACTAAGTTTTTATAAAAAATAAAAAATTATGTCCGTATGCTAAGTTTTTGTTAGCAATTTTTTTCTTAGCTTTAAGTATAGTAAATAAATATTAGTAAAGAAAATGTACATAAAGTCGAAAGACATAGTTATAAGAATGGCCCTGTGTGGGGCCAGTAAGTTAGTATAGGATTTTTAAGTAATTCTAAGCTAGCATTTAAGCATTTTTTGTTAGTATGTAAGAGTTAAGGATTAAGGAAATAAAATGCTTTAAAACTGAAAAAAAAAACTGACCGAATAAGAAGAGGAAGATGAGAAAGACGCTGTCAGCTTCAAACTGTGTGGTTCTGATTTTGAAGCTGAATCGCTTTCTGTTTAGGGCTGTTGTTTTTGTTTTTCTTTTGTTTTGTCTGCCATCGACCTTCGTAATTTTTAAGTCTTGATTTGTTTTCCTGTGGACAAACACGTGCATTAAAAATGCCTGTTGATAATGAGGAACTAATTGCAACGGTTCTGGCAAAACGCTGCTTATGGGATAAGCAAAACAAACATAACCACGACAGGAATTTTGTGGACCAAAATTAGAATGGAATTGCAAAGGAATTAAATCACGATGGTAAGTAATTTATTAAATATTGTTTTTGCTTGAAAATCAAAAGCATGAAATCGAAAACATAAATGCTATTAGCATTCCTATGGCTGCTCTGATTATTCGACCTACTTTCTTTGAACTTTCCGTTGCATTTTTTTGTTCGTTTTTAATAAATTGTTTCCCCTTCTGTCATGTGATTGTTAAGAGCTTCCAAATCTAACATAATGTTGTGCAATATACAAATGGCTCTAACAATAACTTCTGCTGCATATGGTCGTTTCGATTGGCTTTCATAATATTCTCCATTTGGAATAAATTATTCCGAAAGCACATTTGACACACGTTGGTGCTCTTGATAAACGACGATTAAAGTATTCATTGCCCAAAGTCATATCTCTTTTGGCATATGGTCGAAGAACCCAGTCCAAAAGAGGATAAGCTTTATCAGCAACTAAGACATATGGCATAGATATTGATGTACTGGGTAAACCGGTGCCTTTCGGAAATTTCAATTTCAAGCAAAAATTCCACCATCATCGCTCTGACGTCCATAACCACCAACTTCGTTAGTTATTTGCATTTTGCATCAGAAACTGCCTTCAGCACTATAGAAAAAAACTTTTTATAAATATAAAACATTGATCCGGATTTCGCTGGACAGGTTAGACGTATATGTATTCCACCGATAGATCCAACAAAATTTGGAAATCCTCAAAGGTCCCAATAATTCTCCCCTACTTTTTTTAAGTTCTGTTCTGTGGGCAGTGGCATATGCACTGGCTGTAAAACTATCCACAAAACTTCACAGGTCCCTATCATTACAGAACGAACAGTTGTAGCACCCATTCGAGAGGAAAAAGACAGAGATCTAAATGAAGGTCCAGTAGCGAGATATCCTAACGAAAAGATATGGAAAATATTTTATTTGTTAAATATCGCAACTCATACAACTTAATATATTGTTTTGGTCATGTCAATGAAAAAAATAGGAAACAATTGAAAGACACGTTCCGAGCTGAATTGAGGAAAATTCCACCCGAGGTTCTGGAGACCCCGGTCCTGAGGGAGTCAGTGGACTCATTTCAAATCAATGATGTTCATAAAGAACCAGATAAAATGCCGCCAACCCTCAGTTAATTTAAATCGGCAAAAACGAATCGATGTCCAGGATATTAACTTATCATGCATGATAACTTATCATGCATGAAGCGCGCATTTCAAATTCAAAATGTTTAGAACCAAAATACATACATATACTCGTATATCTACACCATTGCCGAACTTAGTTGACTCCTGATCAACCCAATTCTCAGACAATGCTTCACAACAGCAAGAACTAAGCCAATACGTCCCATCATGAAATATTATTACTAATTTTCTCCATAGTAAAATAACAACTGACTTATAAGTAAATGAAAAAAAAAAATAAATAAATGAACGAATTTAAAATATTTTAGATATTTCATTACCTCAATGTCACAATTAGTCTTTCAGCAGGCATAATTGGAATTTTATTAAAATTGGTCCAATTTTAAAGAATACCTATGTGGTTCAATTTTTGACAAAATGTGGTCAAATCTCCTTATTTGTATTCTTGTGTACTCAACAAATTTTTTTTCTTCTTAACGCAGCTCATTATAGAAGTGATGACATTTGCCAAAATTTTTCATTTTTTAATGGGTAAAATTCGATTTTTAATCGATTTTTAATTTTTAAATTTAACTTTCAAAATAAATTTTTTTCTAACATTAGTTCATCATCTGATGACGAATCCATTGTGACCAACGAAAATAAAAACGCAGCTAATTCATCTTCTACTATGTACACTTGTCAGCCTGCTCGCAACGCAAGCAATCCGTCCTCAGCTTTGTCTTCATCTTCAACTTTGTTTCAGCATGCACTATGATAATAGCCTAACGTGAAATGAACAAAATGAACACCGAGCAAATACTGCTTTAATTTCGTAACGCTGTAAACTATAGCCGAAGCCTCCTTCTGAATCGTACTGTCGTTTTTTGACGCCTGTGAGAGTGCACTAGAATTAAAGGCGATTGGTTTTCGAACACCATTTTCGAAAACATGTGACAACACACCCGCTACCGCCGAATTAGAAGCATCAGTTGACAAAACCATTGGTTTTCGATTAAAATGTGTCGAAACCTGATCAAAAGTTACTTCCAGCTTCAACACATGCCAGCTTCTGTAACGTTTTTTTTTTAACAAATTATATAGCAAAATTAGGAATAAACTTTGAATAATAGTTTATTATACCCACGAATGCTCTAACTTCGGAAACACACTGTGGAATTGGTGCTCTTAAGACCGACGCAACTCGGTCTTTATTTTTGCTCAATCTAAAACGATCGATATTAAAACCTAAATATGAAATTCTTTCCTTGAAGAACTCGCATTTACTTTCATTCAGTCATAAACTGACCGAATCTGTTTTTTCTAATATGTGTTCAAGTATTTTCAAATGATCGGATGGTGTAGTTTAGGTTAGATGTTTTGAGGATATCTTAAAATTATAACCTATCCTATATTTATTTCTAAAATTAATTTAGCTCTTCTTGTAACGTAAAAAAAATTCAAAATAGAAATTCTATTTTAGTTTTACATCAAAATATTAGAAATATTAGAAAAAACTTGAAAAATATCGGTGCCCACATTGATTCTTTGAATTTGTTGGCAGATTTTATTCTTTATCTGAGATCTGGTTGTATGACGGTCAACTATCTAATTAAAATATCTTTGGTTATGAAGTGTATTATAATTGTAATAATCCATATAGTGCTGGTGGTATTGCAGTATTTGTAAAGGAACCCGAAAAGTGCGAAGAGTTTATTAAATATAATTTAGCAGTGCGGATGTAATAAATGCACTTTAAATAATGAAACTTTTATGATTTTTCATGAAAATGGTTTAAGTGAAAATATCTTTATTGAGCATATGAGTGAGCTTTTGAAAAATGTAAAATCCAAGAACTTAATATAGGGTTTTCCAAAAAGGACTTGACAAATTTTTTTTTTTAAATATAACGCAAACCATTTGAGATATTTCAAAAACTTTATTATCGGCTTGAAGTACAACCAAAACATTTATGAATGGAACTCGACTTCGTTCATATGGCCACCGCGGCCACGTTTGCAGCGGTTGATTCGTTGGACCCAATTTTTAACGACTTGGCCACACATTTCGGCCGAAATGGCCGCTATTTCGCGTTCGCGTGTTGCCATAAACCAATGACTTAACCTAGCCCCACAGAAAATAGTCAAGTGGCGTTAAATCGCATGAACGAGGCCGCCAATTGACTGGCCCATTTCTTGAGATAACACGCTCACGCTCTTCAATAAATCGATTGTAGCGTGTGCTGTGTGGCTTGTTTACCCAGGTTTTAGGACGTTGGGACAACGCGTTGTCCATCAAGTGGCCCTTGTGAAGCAGCCGGTAATTTTAATACCGCAACTAAGTAGAACTTATCAAGCAGTTTTTATTTCATAAGTTAATCACGATTGGTAGGACACTTTCCAATGAAAGACCCTACATATTCCGCTTTCTTAATGCGGTTTCAATTTATCGCGCAAGGTCCAACGGTTTAGTTCGTTGAAGACGGCGTAGTATGTTTCGTTCGTCCAAGATTTCTAGGACTGTATTGTTGATATGGCCGCTTAACCGGACTTTATGTTTTCGTGCGCAGTTCCTGACTTCATCTTCCACGAAAGGAACTCCGAGGTCTCGATGCAGGTCATTATTTCTTATAAACCATGGGGCACGCACAAATTGTCGTAGCACTTTATTTTCAAAAGTTTGTATTATATTTATATTTGATTTCTTAGTACAACCCCAGAGTTGTATACCATAGGTCCACACCGGCTTTAGCACTTGCTTATAAAGAAGCAGCTTGTTTTCTAAGCTTAGCTTGGAATATTTACCAAGTAGCCAGTACATTTCTTTGTATTTGGCCTCTAGTTCTTTTCGTTTCTTTTTAACATGCGTTTTTAGCTTCGTTTGCAAAGGGGATACACACCGAGTTTATAGAAATGGGCAAGTGATTTATCTTTCTGTAGGTGAAGTCAACATGTACAGATTTTGTCTCATTAAGGGTAATTCGCCAGATCTTTGTCCACTCGTAGACTTTATTTAAAGCAGTCTGAAGTTTCGCCGTTGAGTCTTCTATTGATTCTCCAACCGCTAAGATAGCGGTGTCGTCAGCAAAAGTAGCGAGAACAGTATCCTCGACGTGTGGTATATCTCTTGTATATAAAAGGTACAAAAGTGGGCCCAGTACGCTTCCCTGCGGTACTCCGGCTAGGATATCTTTAAATTTCGAAACATCATTTCCGTATCGAACGCGAAAAATTCTATTTTCAAAATAGCTTGTCAATATATTATAAAGCTTTAATGGCAAAATTCGTCGCAGTTTGAACTTCAAACCTTCATGCCATACTTTGTCAAAAGCTTGTGAGACGTCAAGAAATACGCTCGAACAAATCTTTTTTTCTTCCAGGGATTTTTCAAGTACATCAGTAATTCTATGCACCTGATCAATTGTTGAATGCTTAGTCCGAAATCCAAATTGATGGTCGGGAATAAGATTTTGGTTTTCGATAATTGGGAGAAGACGTTTCAGCAAAATCCTCTCAAAGATTTTCGACAGGATCGGTAGAAGAGAAATGGGTCTGTATGATTTTTTATCGTTTGGAGGTTTTCCTGGTTTGAGTACCATAATGACTTCAGCAACTTTCCACTCACTTGGCACGTATTCAAGCCTCAGAGCCGCGTTAATAATGTGTAAGAGCTTTATAAGTGCTTTTTGAGGTAGCATTTTCAGAACTTCTCCGGTAATAAGGTCATACCCCGGAGCCTTCTTTGGTTTTAATTTCCTTATTACAGTTTTAATTTCAGCAAGAGTTGCATTTGTCATTACAAAATTACTATATGCTATTTCTAAAGAACTGGTGTCGGGTACCAGTGTTGGGTCCAACCGTCGGAGGGCTTGAAAATTTCTTCAAGGTAGTCGGCAAAAACCTCCGCTTTTTCCTTATCCCCCTTAGCCCATTCGTTATTACCGACCTTGATTGGTGGCGCGGGGATTTTGGGCCTTTTTAAGCATTTTAAAGCTTTCCAAAGCGAGTAATTTGTTTCTTTTCCTGCCGTCAGGTTTTGAACATATGTATTTACTTCGCAATTTCTGTAACTTTTAAGAGTCTCCTTGAGCAGATTACAGAGCCTGTTTAGGCGTGTTTTATCCTGCGGCGCTCGAGTTGTTTGCCATCTTTTGCGAGCTTTTCTTTTTTCTCTTATCATATCTTTTACCTCAGGCGGGTAGTTTAAGTTACGTTTAGCCGTGCTTTTTCGTTGACAAAGTGTATTGTTCCACGCAGCACATTGGACTATTTCAACGAAAGAATCCACTTCGATTTCGAGTTCAAGTGCTGCTTTAAGTGAAACGTCTAGTTCTAGGTTATTATTAATCTCATTTTTGAATCCTTCCCAATTAGTATTTCGTCCAGTTAGTCTTAATGGTCCTTGTTTTTTAATAAACGTGTCGTTCATTGTCAGTATGACTGGAGAATGATCGGAGGAAAGATCGAAGCTTTCATCAACGTTTATATCCGAGTTACGAATTCCTTTAACAACGAAGAAATCTACCCCTTCGGGTAGGGGTTAGAATATACCCGAGGTATGCATGCCTGTCGTAAGAGGCGACTAAAATGCACCCTCCGTATACCGAGCGCGAAGTGTATACCAAATATGCAATGAGTAAAACAAATGGAATTATTACCCCAGGTGGCAGACCAGCTATGCTGGAAAATCCACCCTCTACGTAGGTCGGCTCGATGGATTCTGGGGCGAGCCAATTATTGCATCTTATCAACCCGTTCGGAAAAAGTTCACGGGTTTCGAGATCTCCACCACCTAGATTTCCAAAACAAGAAAACAACAAAAGAAGTCCAACGACACCAAAAACGTCGTCTTGCGAAGAATGGACTTCAGCGAAAATAAATAGCCTGAAAGACGAAAATACCGAACTTCGTACTAGGCTAACCAAAATGGAAGCGATATGCGAAGATCTTAAAAAAGAACTGGAAAAACTGAAAACCAAGGAAAAGTCAAACAGCGACGTTATGTCTATTGAATCTGTTAAAAATATCTACGAAACAGATGAAGAAGAGCTAGGTCGAGAAACCGACTGGATCTTGCAAAAACGTCCCGGAAAAAAGCGTAAAGCTGCGTCTTCTCCCAAAATCGTCTCTCAACGTGAAGAAAAGGGAGTTGAATCGAAGAAAAATGGCAACAATAACATGAGTCCTGAAAAAATCAAAGCGGAAAAACAACGAACACCCCGCCAATCAATGTCACTGGAGTTTCAGATTACAAGAAACTCCAAAACATATTGATGACCCTGCCGAGATCGGACTATATAGTAACATCGCGCAATAATAATGTATGGAAAGTCAACGTCAAGGACGCTGACAACTATCGCATTCTTTCTCGCAAGTTAAGCGTCGAAAAAATCCAATGGTTCACATACGAGAACAAGTGCGAAAGACCTATTCGTGTCGTCGCCAGAGGACTGCATCCGTCTTGCCCAAAAGAAGATATCGTAAGTGATTTAAAAAACAAGGGTTTTAAAATCATTGATGTTGTCAACATCGAAAAGCGAGAGAAACAAAAAATTGAAGGAAAGGATATGACAGTTAAACGTAGCCTTCCCCTCTTTATGCTAACCTTTGAGAACACTGAAAATACCCAAAAAATATACGATATTAAGTCAATCCTCAACATTATTGTTAAAATTGAGCCTCGACGCAAAAACTCGAAACTGATCCCGCAGTGTAAGCGATGCCAGGAATTTAACCATACGCAAGCTTACTGCCAAAAAGAGCCTCGGTGCGTAAAATGCGCAGGTAAACACCTGTCCAAAGAATGCAACGTAAGCAAACAAACCCCTCCGACTTGTGTTAACTGCAGGGGTAAACACGTAGCAAATTTCCGTGGCTGTGAAGTAGCAAAGGAGTTGCTGCTTCCCAAGTATTTTCCGTTATTCTCGCGCAGCTTGAGCAGCAAAACAAAATCAATGAACTTATTTTAGATAAGCTAAAGAAGTTTGAAAATAGGTTCAATAAAAAACGTCCTTCGCCTAAAAAATGAAAAGGGAAAAATTAAACGTACTCACCTGGAATGCAAACGGAATCTTAGAAAAACTTTATGAACTTGAGTTATTCCTAAGGAAAAACGACATTGACGTTTGTTTGATTTCCGAAACCCACTTGAAAAATGGGTCATCTGCAAAAATTAGAGGTTTTAAAGATTACTACGCGTATCACCCTTCGGGAAACGCGAGAGGCGGATCCTCTGTATACATTAAAGAGTCTCTTGAGCACAACGAAGATATAAAAGTAGAGTTCGAGTCTGTACAACTAATTGCGGTGCGCGTAAAATTGGTACGAAACTCCTTTACTATTTCAGCCATCTACTGTCCTCCACGATTTACGCCTTCAAAACATATATTTAAAAATATATTCAATTCTCTTGGATCGGCTTTTATGATTGGCGGTGATTTCAATGCCAAACACACTTTTTGGGGATCAAGATGTGTCTCCCAAAAGGGTAAAATACTCTATAAAGCATGTATGGAACACAATTGTGACTTCTATTCAACGGGCAAGCCGACTTATTGGCCAACAGATACAACGAAAATACCCGATCTTGTCGATTTCTTCGTTGTGTGGCTTGTGGTATCATCCTGTTGAAACCACATGTCGTCAAAGTCCATATCTTCGAATTCGGGCCAAAAATAATCGGTGATCATGGCGCGATAACGCTGACCATTCACAGTAACATGACGACCGTTATCGTCGACGAAAAAATATGGCCCAATAACGCCGCCGGCATGCAAACCGCACCAAACAGTTATTTTTTGTGGATGAAGTGGTGATTCGTGAAGCACATGTGAATTTGCACCCGACCAATAACGCATATTTTGCTTATTGACGAACCCATTGAGACAAAAATGAGCTTCGTCACTGAAGATGATTTTGCGATGAAATTCATGATCTTGGCGTATCTTCTCCAGAACCCAATCGGAGAACATAAGTCGCTTCAAATAGTCCGTTGGCTTGAATTCTTGAGTATGGGTGATCTTGTATGGGTGCAAACCAAGATCCTTACGCAAAATACGCCATAATGTGGTCTGAGCGATGCCCAATTCTTAAGAACGCCGTGGAATTGACTGATTTGGATCGTTTGCTACGGACGTCTGAACGGCAGCGATATTTTCAACACTTCGACCAACCCGTTGTCTCACTGACACGGCAACATCACACAACGAATATGTAGACTCAAATTTTTGCACTAAACTTGTTATTGCCTGTCTACTAGGGCGAGAATTACGACCGAAAATTAGAGTGAACACTCTTAAAGTTGCAGTCACCGACTCCGAAATTGGGTAGAAAATTTTTATAATTTGCAGACGTTGCTCATTCGTGTACTTTACCATGATGAAAATGTTGAGTTTACTGAATAAATTGACAGTCACAGTTTGATGATTAGTGAAAGAGTGCGATCACAAATTAAATTCAAAGTTGTCAAGTCCCAATTGGAAAACCGTTTAGTTTTAGGCGACATACTCGTAGATATTAACATTTTATGTGATAGAAATGATTCTGAAAAATATTTGTTTTTAATGCCATCTTATGGTCTGAAGTCGCTTTAGAATGAACCCGCATAACAGACGAAACACAAACCTGCACTGACCACATTTTTGTTAGGTTCAACAAAAATTGGTCACATAAGGTATCGAGTGAAGTACTTGATTTACAGAATACTGACTAGTGTATGCTAAGCCTTGAAATAAATCAAGTGAATGTTACTAAAGTGAATAGATACATTTCTTTCCCAGTTAAACATAAAATAGACTATTTGAAACTGATTGATGCTCTAAAATTTGAGTTTTGGGAGCAGGTGTATGTGGACAGTAACCCTTCATCAGCCTATGATGTTTCCTTAAATATATTAAAAAGTCAAATTGATAATTCCACCACGATTTAAGTCTTGGATCGGAGAAGATCTTTTAAAAATTATAAACAAAAAAAAATTCGCTTCGTAAAATGTGTAAAAATAACTCCCAAAATATCAACCTAAAGCGCTACTACTATAAAATGAACCAAAGAGTAAAAAGAAAAGTATTATAGCTATCAGTCGAAACAGATTTTACTCGGTTAAGTTTAAGAACTGCAAAGGAAATGTTAAAGAGGAATGGAAAGTTGTCAGTAATATTCTAGGCAATGAAAAAAATAGAGATAGCATTTATGAAATTAAAATAGACAATACTTTAGCGCGCAATCTAGTTAATACTTCTATTATAACATTTTTAACAACTATTTTATCTCTGTTCCAATCCGAATCCTCCTCAAACTGATTGCAGTTGCTATTTATACCCAGATATTACTGAAGATCGTTATCAGATCAAAAGTTTAGTTTTTCAACCTTTTTCGCCACTTAATCTTTAGGATAATGCGCATGGACACCAGAGTCCCAATCCGGAAAGTTTTCAACTCAAACCCAGAGGGATACCGCAGTAGAGGACGACCTCATCTTAGGTGGCGTACACAAGTGGACCTCAGTAGAGTCCGATCGAACATTCGGCTTCTGCTTCGGCTTCGGCCACATTCGGCTTAAATTTCCACCTTCGGCAAAACATTCGGCTTCGGCAAGAAAAGGCCGAAGATTTTGCCGAAGCCGAACCATTTTGCCGCAAAAATTAAACTATCATACGCACCGTGTTTTGGAGGAGATTTCGAGTAATTAATTTCATGTTTGTTTCGTTTCTGTAGCAGGTAGCTACAAGGAATGCTGATATTTTTAATTATTCTTTATACCTACTTGAGAGAAGTAGCTAACAAATATTTATCAGCTCCTCCTACTAGTGTAGCGAGTGAGCAATTATTCAGTGCTGCTGGACAAATTTATGCTCATCGGGGCTAATTTGCAGGGAGAAAATGTACAAAAACTTTTGTTTCTTACATATAATATTAATTTAATTAATTTTGATTATTAATTCTACTTTATCGTTTGTCTTCTTATATTAACTTTGTTTGTTGTATTTACGTGCTATTGAATGTACCTAGGATTTTGGATTTTTTTTACTGCTTATTTTTTGTTTTTATTTCTTTGCTAAGCATTCATTTTGATTGTTCCGTTTATGTGTTATTTAAAAGAGTCTACTGCAATAATTTACTGGCTATTTTGCTGTTTGTGTCTTTGTAAAATAAATTAATAAAAAAGAAAATATCTACCGATCAATTTTATCAAACTGATAACTATATTTTAGGCTCTTTAGCATTTTGAAATAAAATCTCCATTAGACTCGGCTTCGCCTTCGCCCGAAGGTGATGAAGAAACCAAAGTTCGGCTACGGCTTCGGCTTCGGCCAAAAAATTCACCTTCGGTCGGACTCTAGACCTCAGTCAACTTTGTGTGTCTAACCGGAGACAGCTGGCTAGCTGGAGAGGCATGTTAACTGAGGCCCTGATCCACCCAGGAATTGTTTTTTTTGGGAATCCCAGAAACCTACTTCTTCCTGCTTTCTGATCTGCCGCTGCTGGAATCTTATTTATCCATGAATTTGTCTTATTGCAAACTGCAACGGCAACTCTGGTGGTGGTATCTTCAACCCAATTTCTGTTGATGATAAGCAAACAGTAAAAAGCGAAACGTTGACGGTGTTTCTGTTTGCGGACCAAACTTTTATTCATGGCCAGGACATTCTTTTACCACACGATATGCGGTTCATTGTCGAAGTCACAGCAGCATTCGACACAAGAATATCCATTCTGCAATCATATTTCCATACATGTAAAAGTACGAGCCGTCATATACAAATACAGCTATTTGAATGTATTGTATATGTATAGCTGTCCATAAAATTGTACTCGTATTTGAAGTTGCGTGCCGGTTTTGGATTTCAGCAGTTTTTGGTGTTGTCCTGGGAAATGGAATGACTGCGTTTCGTTTTATCGCTTGCTTTTATCGCCATTCACTTATAAACACATGACAGTAAATGGTGGTAGAATGAAGAATGAGGAAAGCGTTTAAGATTACTTTTGTTGTCTGTCATTTTCCGTTTTTCGTTGTTTTTTTTTTTGAAATAAGTGTTTCTCTATGTTTGAGAGTGTGTCCTTATTTTATGGCTTCAACATGCAACCGCAATGAAAATGGGACAGCAGGACACACAATAGAAAGATTAAGAGTCGAGCACATTTTCTCTACATACACCTAGTATGTATACGGTTGAGCCGATGGGTTGTTTTGTGGTCACATTAATCACGGAAAGTCCTGTTGAGTTTTTGGCGTTTTAATTTATTACCTGCATGGTTTTTATTTAATCCCAACATGCAAGGTGTGTTTTTTGTGTTTTTTGCGATATTTTTCTTGAAAAGAGCTTTTCATTATGGCACACATGACTAGGGGTTAAAACCGGTTGAATCTAAAATATTGTAGTTACCTACCAGAGTTAGGCCAGCATGTTTTCATTTGCAATTTAGATAATAGATATGAATCAGTGGCAAGAGGTCGACCAGTCACGTGGTGTATAGTTTTTTGTGCTCATTTTCCATGTTGTGTCGTGGTGTACGTATAGTCGTTCTCATCTGGGAAACATTTTTCGTAAATTTTTTTCTTTGATTTTTCGTTTTATGGAAAATCAGTTACGTGCTCTGGTTGTTTAGATTTAACGAGATTCGAATTGTTCAGGAAACTAGGTTTCATGGATTTTGTTGAAGGCAAGTGTCGCATTTATTAAGGTGCTTATCGTTATAAGCAGGTTACAGCTGTGATTAAAAGACTAAGATTATAAAATGTACCTAGACCGTATCATTTTTGAATAACTCATGCTTGCTCTTGTATTTGGTAAAAGACAACGTTCTTACAGAAGGACATGACCATGGACAAGGAACTCAATTTCCGTTCTCACATTGATAGTATAATAAAAAAAGCCAACTCTGCCCTTGGTTTTATCAAGCGCTGGTCTAAGGAGTTTTCCAATCCTAATGTTACCAAATCTCTTTACATAACCTTTGTTAGGCCTCTTCTGGAATATGCCAGCCAAGTTTGGTCACCCTACTACAGAACTCACATCCTCCGGATAGAAGCTGTTCAACGCAGGTTTTTACGCTTTGCTTTACGTGGTCTTCCCTGGGATGATAGCCAAAACTTACCACCTTACACTGACCGGCTGAAACTTATAAATTTACAACCCCTTTCTATACGCCGAAAAGTTGCCGACATTCTCTTTATTCATCAAATTTTAGTAGGTAATATCGACTGTCCTTCCTTACTTCAAATTTTTTCTTTTAACACCAATCCCCGCAATCTTAGGTCTGTGCCACTTTTCCGGCTCAATCTTCACAGAACGAATTACGGACACCTGGAGCCAATGTCTAGGATGCTTCGCGAAGTTAACGATGTACTACCTGTCTTCGACTACCATCTCAGCAAACTCTCCCTCAAGAACATACTTATTTCCACCTATGCCTCACGTCCTTATTTTCTTTAACCGCTCCCACCCTTTAGTTTTTAAGTGAAAATGTTAGTTTTAAGTATATGTTTGCTTGCAATAAGCTTAATAAATCTGTCCGGGATTGACCCGGGCCGCAAAAAAAAAAAAAAAAAAAAATGGACTGGACGAAAATTCAATGTCCATTAGAAAGCGTAACAATTAAGGTCGTAATATTCAAATTGCTCACCCTCTATCAAGTCAATTGGATTCAAGGGCATTTTTTAGAAGTAAGCCCAAACGGCTAACTGTGATGGCTTAAAGCAAACTATGATATAAGAGGGCAACTGCAACGCGACTGACTTAACAATATATGGTAGTATCTGGGTGGTGTCGGTGCCGATGCTTAGTTAGAACTATTTCAAGCGATTTTGCAAGGCTTGTCGTGCTGATGCTGGAATACCTTTTAGTTTGCTTTTAAGAGCAAACATTAAATCCAATAGATAATCAAGTTTCTGTAAGGTTCTGAAGAACGCAGGACAAGTTGGTCTACTGATCAGAATATAACTAAATACATACATATTTGGGACTTTCACAAAATTAGGGTTTTCTCGTAATTTTTAACTTGAATGACCTAAACGACTGTGTTGGCGAAATGACTACTCGGAGAAATGAGAAATCAGGTATGTAGGCGACATTGCATATATTGCGATCGAGTATGATACATACTCGTAATTCAGTTCAGAGGATGATAATATTGTCATAAAAGAAACGGAAAATATGAAACTTGGTTTGTCTCGCAAGAGAGGTAATCTCTTCAAGACAGACCAGTTGAGCTATAAAATATATAATATTTTGTGTTTCTGGGAATTCTTTAGAGCTTGCAAGTCTGCTTCGAAGCGAATTTAATTATGGTCCAAGAAGTATTAAAGATTGGACCATTTAAGGTAAATCTGGGCCTTAGGTCTTCCAGGAAAAAAAGTTCTTTGAACCGGTGTCTTGAACCCTTGTCCTCACACCAAATTAGTATTAGGTGTACAACTATGTTCTCAATAGATGGCTCCAGCAGTAAGTGTTAGTCGATTCTGACATATCCGAAACGTCATGAACCAAGCTTTGACATGTGGTAAACAAACCGTTTTGACACATTAGTGCTTTTGTTTTGGCGTTGGAAATGATTCAAGAACAAGGAACTTGGGTTCCTTATGATTTGAAGCCAAGGAACTTTGAGCGTCGTTTCTTCGCCGGTGAACAACTGCTCCAATGGCAAAAAAGGAAGGGTTCTTCATAGCATAGTGACGGGTGATGAACAATGGATTCATTACAGCAACTCAAAGAGAAGAAAGTCATGGGGACTGCTCGGTCATGCTTCTACGTCGTCGGCTCGGCCGAATATTCACGATGTGAAGGTTATTCTGTGTTTTTGGTGGGACCAGGGCGGTGTTCTTTATTACGAACTATTGAAACCCAACTAAACCATCACCATCGACTTTAATTGATGCGATTGAGGCGAGCATTGCGCGAAAATCGGCCACAATACGAGCAGAGGCACGAACAAGTAATTCTACAGCATGACAACGGTCGGACTCAAATTACCAAACCCGATAAAATCTACCTAGAAACGGTGAAATGGGAAGCCATCTCCCACCCGTCATATTGTCCAGATATTGCGCTGTCCGATTATTATTTGTTCCTCTCATCAGCAGTTCCTCTCATATAAAGACATCAAAAGATGGCTTAATTCGTGGGTAGCCTCAAAATATGACCACTTATACCTTAACGGTATTCGAGGTCTGCCAGAAAGATGGGAAAAAGTTGTAGCTAGCGATGCGCAATACTTTAAATGATTCATTTGTAACCATTTTTCACAATAAATTTGCATTTTCATAAAAAACACAGCAATGACTTAGTTGCGCACCTAATACATATTG
The DNA here is from genome assembly GCA_949129095.1 of Volucella bombylans. Taxonomy (NCBI): domain Eukaryota; kingdom Metazoa; phylum Arthropoda; class Insecta; order Diptera; family Syrphidae; genus Volucella; species Volucella bombylans. The sequence goes on from CASBSA010000077.1 coordinate 24,101, forward strand.
TATGTATCGTATTTAGTTACCTCAACAAAAATCAAGTGGTTCGATTCATGTCCAGATGACATTGTTCCTGCCAAGAACCAAAAAAGGTTCCATATAACATTACTGTTGCTAATGTTGCCAGATCTCATCTTAAACGACTGTCTAAATTTGGTGAACTCTTGCGTTTCCTGTAACCTGGATTAGACTAGAAGCACAACATTTAGGTTCGTAGCGAAGCGCTACCCTTAGCTTGCTCACGCATGCTAAAATAACAAGAGCATGCCCACCCAATAGCATTAGGCTGGAATACATCGTTATAGGGCTCACAACCCTATACGGAAGAGATTAAAATATTTGAGGAACTAACTAATGGCCTCGGATAAATATAGATTCAATGTTGTCAATTCTTGCAAACGTTTAATGGGTACAACGACCTTCGGATCTGCATGTGGAATGTTCGGACCCTTAACAGGCCACGTGCAGCTGAACCATTAGCAGAGGTCCTTTTTTGTTGCTACGTAGATATCAGATATCACCGCCATCCAGGAAGATAAGGATAAATTAGCTAACATAAGCCTAATATGTGCCCATGCTCTTACGGAAGACAAGGACGACGCCACCATAGAATGTTTCTAAGAGCTCCTCGACAAGACATATGTGCAATGTCTGAAGTATGACGTTAAAATCGTACTAGGCGATTTCAACGCCAGGATAGAAAAGGTTAGATAGGTTAGTGCAGCGTCGTTCCTGCAAGTAGTGTTAAGGTAGGCATAAGTAATACTTATTAATTCCAATATTATAAACGATAGGTTGGGTGAGTGTGTTCATGGTTTAGCGAAAATAAACGACCGAGAAATAGGTCAAACACGCTTATTTTAAACCAAACAATAACTAATCGGTGAATTGACCCATGTTCACCAGCTTACTGTCTAATTGCTGTATAAGCAATTACTTACTACTTAATGCTTTGATTTTTTGGTAATAAATCAATTGGAAACTACAATTCAAATAATCTGTTTTAATTATAATACTTCCCTGAGAAGATTATAGCACCACTTGGCGATCCTGAGCTAACATATAGCTTAAACGACACCACGTCCGGCAACGGACTATGTGGTGGGACGAAACATTACTATAGCAAGAACTCGGTTTCTTCATCTCAATATATACGAGGGGACATGGCGGTCTCCAGATCATCAAGCGCTAAATCAAATTGATCATTCTTCGATAGACGTAATGCCAGCCAAGTTGCGAATGTGGATTTCCAATGCGCCACACCACAAAAAAAAAATACTGTAAGACGATATAACGTAGAAAAGTTGCAATCGGAAGAATCCGCCAGAATCTTCGCCGAACACGTATCCCGAAATCTCTCAGCAACTCCTATGCCACCAGCATCAAGTACCGAAGACCAGTGGCAACGCTGCCAACGTGCCATCAGAGATGCCGCAACTGATGGAGTGGGTTTCACCCGACCATAACCAAGAGATCTCTGGTTTGATGAATAATGCCGGCAAGCACATGCAACTAAACAAGAAGGTGTCGGCCTCTCCAGAAGAAGAGAAAAGTGGACGAGAAGCGCGTGATCGAAAACACTGACAGGTTGTACTCTAGGAAAAACGTACAGAAATTTTACCAACAGGTGAAAAGAACGCAACAAGACCCGTACAGAAACCTGTAGATATGAAGAAGGAAACCTTGTAGTAGGGCCACAGTCGGTGCAGGGAATATGGAAAGACTTTTTCTGCAGACTGTATAGCGGTGAAAAAGCACAACAACCCCCCATCAGGCAAAATAGGCTATTCAACTTATACAATGATAGCCAGAACTTCTGTCCACCTGACAAAAACGAAGTAAGGATAGAAAAATCAAAGCTAAAATCCAACAAATCGTCTGAACCTGACAGCTTACCGTTTAAGGTATTCAAAGCTGCTGCAAATGACTTTGTGGAGAGCATGCAACAACTCATTTCGCAGATCTGGTTAGTAGAGTATAAGACTACTGTAGCTTAATTTCTTGCATATTAGGTTCCCATTTTAGTTTCCTGGCCAAAAAAATTCACCGATATTTCGCTGTACTTATCGGGAAATACTAAGCTCGTACCTTTAATTGAGGAAGGGTCTATATGTTATGATTGGAATTTTATGTTTCCTGGAAAAGAGATCAAGATCAGTTATATGGGGGTTTATTCCCAATACACAGTGATTCCGCCAACGGGTTAAACTGTTAAAATCTTGCTGTAAGAGCTTTTTAATGGTGTTAAAATGTTTTCCTGAGACGGTTATAGGAACGTCATCCGCATAGGTAACCACCCACTTCCAGGTTTATCAGCAGTTCATTGACTACTAAGTTCTAAAATAGGGCTGAAAGCACACCGTCTTGCGGTGTACCTCTGTATTAGGAGAAGCTCCACCCAGCTTAGAGTTGCCAATCCTGCTACTAAGTGAGTCATCTAGCTGCATGACAGTGTAATTGTGATTGCGGATGTGTTGGCATTGTTAAAGGCATCTCCTATGTTTAGAAACCCGACTATTTTGTACTCTCTATAAGGTAGGGATTATACCGATGGGGCTAGCCATTGAAAGTAGAGGCATTCCCACCGACTTTATATTACAGTTGATATGGTGAGATGTAGACAAAAATCATGGGTCAATTCTAGATCATATACGGATATAATCAGTCGTTCTAGAGCTTTCAGAAGGAAAGATCATAGTCTTGTAGATCTGAGGTCTTTTGCGACAACATGAGAACATTTTCTGACTTTCATAATGAGAACTAAAACACATTAACTTCTCTCCATGACAAGGAATGTGATATCAGAGGACATTTGTAGCTCGGCAGGTATTCTATTGTCTGGCTCAGTAGATTTGTATGGTTCGAAGCTATGCATAGCAGCGTGTCTCTTGTAGTTAGACCGTGAATTTCAGTCGCGCCAGCATTGTCCTTTTAAGGTTGTTACTAGCTGTTAATAGAAGGCTACCTGGTCGTAAAAGAGCCATCGATTTTTTCAAACAGCTAAACATGTCGGAGGTTTCTGTTATTTTACCACACAATTACCTCCAGGATTGTCACTTTTCCTCACGTAGTTCTTTTTCTTCTATATTCTTATATGAGTTGCAGTCTGTCAACTTTCTTGTGCTTTTTACTTGGCTGAAAGTTTTCCTGCAAGCGTTTCTAAGTGGCCCCAATATTGATGTCTAGCAGTACAGCTTTTTCTTGCCTCTCGGTCAAGGGTAGATAGGCTGGAAACAAATATTGCCTGATGGAGAGCCTAGGTATCTTTGACTTTCATGTCAAGCTCAATGGTGTTACATGGGATCTTACTCGTTCAGAGGAGAGTTGTTTTAAACCCGATAGTCGTGTCACTGACTCTATAATCATGTTCTTCTAGTCTCAGATCCTTGTCTTTTTTAAGTTCTGGTAAATATTTTTAGTTAGAATAGCATTATCAACCGCAACTAATTATTTTATATTTTTGCAGATTTCTTGATTCTTAGATTTCAAAGTTTTACAAAAATTTTCTTACAACTTTCTTTCCGACGTCAATCTGTACACTGTATAAAGTTTGCAAGCTATCCAAATCGGTTGAGTGACACAAAAGATCTTATATACGGATTATTGAAGTCTGGAGCAGAAGACCAGTAATTCTTGTAAGCAGGCAATTTTTTCATACCCATCACCAAATTCAAATCAAGAAACATATCTATTTCCTCTAGCATCGTAGATATAAAAGCCTTTTGAGTTGCATGCAGATTTGTTTGACAAGAATATGCGGAAAACCTGTATAGGGGTGATATTCACTACAATAGTTGAAGGATGCGATTTGATATATCTACAAATCCTGTAAACTCATCAGTCTGATCCAAACGAAAGATTCTCTTCCACTTTGATTCCTTCACAGCAGGTCGAGAAGGAGGTGATGTCAAACTACATGTACTGGCTACATTCAAAAGAGCAAATTCATCTTCCGCGCCTAAATTCTCCTCATTTCCAGATAAAATACTCTTATCACCTAGCACTCTCGGAGTTTGTGGTGGTCATGGTTTTCCTCTTCTGATTCCAGCCTACAGACGATACGCTCGCCATCTGAAGGTATTCCTTCCCACACCGTATTTCCGATGTCATGCTTATGTAGAAAATGTGACATTTATAAAAAATAAAACAGAAAACTGATAAACCAGGAGACCAAAATATAAACCTACTACAGTTTGGGTAGTTAGAACACAAACCACCACTTTTATATGTAGGTACGAGTAGGTAAGTAGGTAGATAAGAGTGGCTGTTGGAAATACCAACCCACTTAGGCCTATTGACCTATTGTGATGCCACGTGGATCTATGATCCTCTTACCAGTTTGTGCTTATGATTAAGCGTAGGAGACTGTTTACGTCTATATTTTTTAGATCGCTTAGGTCGTTTTAGAAGAAAGCTGCTAGATGAAGCTTACTTCTCTGGGAGAGAGCTGGACATGTACGGAATAGGTGGAGGATTGCAGCTTCTACATAAATCGTTTGTAAAAGCCACAAGCATTTTTGCGTGCTTGCCTATGAGGCAGTGTCCAGTGATGGCACCTCTTATGGCGCTGAGATGTTTCCTATTTAGAAGGATAAAACACTTAGAGCGATTCAAATCCAGCTTTGGCCAGATCTGTTTGGTCGCTAGACATGTTTGTCCAACAGTCCACCTAAGGCCTGTTCTTTTATTGGCAAAGGTTTGCACCCTTCTCAGGTAGAATAGATAGAGTGGTTCCAATTTTGGCGAGTTCCCTGGAATGTCTCTGTGGCCCGACACCCGACAAAGGTGAAGGTTGAACTGCTCTACCATCTCCATAAGAGATGATCGGCATTCAAGGGCTGTTTTAGAATTTAATGAAACTGAGGCCAGGAAATTGATAGCGACCTGACTATCCGAAAAGATGCGGATATCCTTTGAAAATATCACCTTTTTCTTCAGACAGGACAGTGCCGCAAACGGAGTGGCTTTTTTGCAAGGGAATAAAACTACTGTAGCTTTATTGACTCTTTCTTGAATGTGAGGTTTCCAGTTTAGTTTCCTGTCAAAAATGAGAACCCGATATTTTTCTGTATCGGAAAATACTAAACTGGTACCGTTTATTGAAGGAGGGTCTATAATTGGAATTTTGTATTTCCTGGAAATGAGGACAAGATCAGTTTTATGGGGGTTTATTCCCAATTGCTATAGCAACATCATGAGCATGGGCAATCACCCTGCTATCACCCGCTTCCAGGTATATCAGCAGTTCATTAACTCCTAAGTTCCTGAGAAGGGGAGAGAGGACACCGCCTTCGTACCTCTGCTGACACATCTTTTAGCAGAATTCTCAGCCAGCTTGAAGTTGATTATCCTGCTTTTTAGCATAAGACTGATCAACTCCGCAAGTGAGTCGTCTACCTGAAGAGTTGACAGCGTAGTCGTGATTGCGGATGTGTTGAAGTTGTTAAAGGCACCCTCTATGTCCAGGAAAGCAACAATCCTGTACTATTTATATCGTAGGGGTAGTTCAATCTGGTTAGTCAGTGAGTGCACAGCAGTTTCCACCGGCATGTTGAGCCATTGACAGAAGCCTTGGGTCAATTTTAGCTCATATATGGATATCAAGCAGTCGTTCTAGAGTTTTCAGAAGTAAAGCTGATAGACTTATAGGTCTGAAGTCCTTTGAGGCAACGTGGATGAGTTCTACACATCTCCTTATAATATTTTCTAGCACAGACAGAATAATATCTGAGGATCTCTGTAGATCGGCAGGTATTATTCCGTCCGGACCAGCAGACTGGTATGGTTTGAAGCTATGCAGCGCCCAGAGCAGTTTGTCTCATGTAATCAGACTATGTATTTTGGTTGCAGTAGACCTGTTGAGTGATTCATCACTTGAGGTTGTCCGGGAGCCATCGGTTTTTTTCAAACAGCTGGGCATCATAGGATTTGTGGAGAGGATTTTTCTTAGCCGCGATGCTTCAGAGGTTTCTGTGTTTTTGTCACAGAATGACCTCCAGGATTGTCGCTTTGCCTTCCTCAGTTCTTTTTTTTTATAATTTGAGGGATTCTTTGTATGAGTCCCAGTCAGTCACTTTTCTTGTGCTTTTTGCTACGTTGAAAGTGTTCTGCAAGTATTTCTGTGGCTTTTTCTTGCCACTAGGTTGAATAAGAGGGCAGAAAGCGGCCATAGCTTGATTGAAAGCCAGGGTGAATTCCTTGACTTTCATATCAAGCTCATTGGTGTCACGCAGGGGACTTGATAGTTCAGAAACGTGGGCTCATTCCCAATGTTGCAAATAAAGAGGTTAGGACTTAAAATATAGTCAAAAAGTGATTCACATCTACTTTTGATGTCGATACTGCCCCATAACGTGTGATGAGCGTTAGCATCGCATCCGATGATGAGGCCAGTTTTTAGCCTTCCAGCTTCCAGTAACATACATTCTAGGTTATCACCAGGGGGAAGGTCCACAAGATCGTGGCCAAGGTAAGTCGATGCCAGCCAGTAGGAGCTTTTGGTAATCTCTAGTCTGACAAGTGTTAAGTCGGGGTCGCTGAGGTTAGGAAGTAAAAATACATTAAGGTTACGTTTCACTAATATACAATTTCTGGTCTTACCTTGGTCTCTTGTATAGAGCGGAGCGTATACGGGTGTCCTAGCTCCACGAACCACGCCTTCTAGAATCCATGGTTCCTAAATTAGGGTAATATATTCGGCGTTTTTCGAAAGACAGAAGCAGAATGAGTACTGCCGAAGCCTTTTTTGAGTGATGGAGATTTAAACGGTAGCATTGCTACAGTTTTCCAGAGTAGGCTCCACCGCGGTGCTGTTGAGGTCTTCTTCCGCTGATCGTATAGGTCCTCTTTTTCCTTCGTCATCGGTTTCTATCTCTGACAGGGCATCAGAAGAGGAGAACGACGGTTTGATTGTTACCGTGGATAGTTTGGAGTCGTCGCTATCCATTTCTGGAAAGGATATCGACGCTCCAATGTCCAACGTTTGGATTTAGAGTCCGACCGAAGGTGAATTTTTTGGCCGAAGCCGAATCTAATGGAGATTGTATTTCAAAATGCTAAAGAACCTAAAATATAGTGATCAGTTTGGTAAAATTGATCGGTAGATATTTTCTTTTTTATTAATTTATTTTACAAAGACACAAACAGAAAAATAACCAGTAAATGATTGCAGAAGACTCTTTTAAATAACACATAAACGGAACAATCAAAATGAATGCTTAGCAAAGTAATAAAAACAAAAAATAACCAGTAAAAAAAATCCAAAACCTTAGGTACATTCGATAACACGTAAATATAACAAACAAAGTTAATATAAGAAGACAAACGATGAAGTAGAATTAATAATCAAAATTAAATAAATTAATATTATATGTAAGAAACAAAAGTTTTTGTACATTTTCTCCCTGCAAATTAGCCCCGATGATCATAAATTTGTCCAGCAGCACTGAATACTTGCTCACTCGCTACACTAGTAGGAGGAGCTGATAAATATTTGTTAGCTACTTCTCTCAAGTATTCGTAGGTATAAGGACTTGAGGCCCAATAATTAAAAATATCAGCATTCCTTGTAGCTACCTGCTACAGAAACGAAACAAACATGAAATGAATTGCTCGAAATCTCCTCCAAAACACGGTGCGTATGATAGTTTAAATTTTGCGGAAAAATTGTTAGGCTTCGGCAAAATCTGCCTTTTCTTGCCGAAGCCGAATGTTTTGCCGAAGGTGGAAATTTAAGCCGAATATGGCCAAAGCCGAAGCAGAAGCCGAATGTTCGGTCGGACTCTAGTTGTGTTTGGTGGTGTCTCCGTTAAAGGAGGTGGAGCTTGCTTATCAGCATTCAGCTCATTCTTTTTGTAGACCTTTAATTATGTAACATCTAAGTCAAACTACAGAAGATAGTATTTATTTTGAAGTTATATTACATAAAAGACAACATATCTAACAAAATAACACATAAACCATAATACAACCTACTGTCTTACCTTTTTTACAAAATTCTATATTGGCCGCTTATGAAAAAAAACACAACAGCACTTCTTCTATCCAAATTATTGTACTAATATCTGCATTCTAGCGCCAAATGTCATAGAGATAAGATTAAAGATGAGTTTTTAGATCGTAGTTTCACATACAAACAACAGATAGCGTTAATATATCATTACAATATACAATATGAAAAAAAAATGGGAATATACATTTAAGCAGGAAAACGCCCCTGGTAGCTTCAAGGGAAAATCTAATCGATTGCTTTTCGGTGTTCATTAGGACCAGGCTATCATTGTCAAAGAAGACGTGACGAATATTTATTGAGCGTTTCTGGGTTTACTCGTTAGCAATTGAAGTCAACCGTTTCGATGTAAATGTTCTTATTTGCATTGGTCTGTATCGTTAACTCGATTCAAGTGGCTTTCATTACTCAAATCTACATCTTCTTCATACTCACGGTTTGTTTATACCTATCTTATATTGTCTGGTCTGTTTCGTTCATCAATAGCCGTCAACTAACTATGCGAGACCGATACAAGGACTAGGTCCAGGACCAGAACCAAAACCAGAAACATAGAGTACTCGTACGTCATGCCCGGAGACGAGGCTTGGCGAAAATTACTTGGCGAAATGCTGATTAAGCAATCACCAAAGAATCATTAACCGTAAATAATTTATTTGGAAAGTTTTAATGGAGTTCCCGTTACTTTTTATTCAAAATAAATACTCTCAAAATCACGAGTAAGTTTCGCGTAGAGGGGGGCAGTAGTTAATTTGGTAAATTCGAGTCCACTTTTCTTCATTGTCTACTGTTGCAAAACTGTCAGATGCTAGAAACTTGCCATGCGCCTTGTTCCGAGTTGAGTGAATTCCACATTTAAGTTCCTCCGCTTGGTGTTGCGCCCGTTGATGGAATAGTGGGTGGACGGAATCTTGATAGATGTCGATGTGACGACAGGACTCTAAACTTTTGAAACCCTTTATGTGAGCAAAAAAAGAAAAATAATAATAATAAAAAAAATTCTTTCTTTTATTTTAGTAGGTACTCAGGAGTCTTGTGTGCTGGATACCATGCCTCGATGTCATCCGGGCTTTGTGTAAAAAGTCGCGATTGACTTTTGCCACAAAAGAGGGTAAAAAGTTTTGGATCCTTTAAAGACTAGCCAAGTGTGAAATTTGTCGTCAGAATTAATGATATTGTAATCAAATTTAAGGATTGTAATGGGGGCGCCATTTTGTTGTTACTTTTATACAAACAGAAAGAGAAAAAGTTTCATTAAAACAAAAGTGAGGTGAGGAGAAAGTTCTAAGGAAATGAAATCTAAATTAATTTGTTTCGTAGTTCAGAGTGGAAATGAATAGGAGTAAGTCGAAAGTTTCGAAGTAACTTGCTATTGATTCTTAAATTGAACTTTCTTGTTTCAGGTTATAATACATTTGTAAAGGAGAGTTGATAGACTTACTCATTTTATTCTGTTACTAAAGTTACTGCGTTGGTGTAGGTGGTGTACTGATGTAAATGTACATGATTTTAAAATCATATTAGGTACTTCTGTGACCCCTTTTCTTCTGTGTGTATAAAATATTTAATCCACTCGATGAATTCAGTCTATGGATGTCGAAAAAATGTTGCTTTTATGTTACATTATCTTAACATTTGATGTGCTTCTGCCATGACCTGAACTAAGAAGCTTTTCCAGCCAAAGCTAGTTGCATAGGTTAGGTTAGGTTAAAACAGGGGCGTGATGGATATGCCATTACACAAATACTAGGCAGCAAAACGGGCCCAACGCGATCCCTGTGGAACCAGTTGAATTTATATTCAAATGGCAAAAAGAAGGCCGTTGAAGTTCGTGCCGTCGATTTCCTCTAGGATTTCGAAAAAGTATTTCCATAAAAAATTTCCTCGACTACGCGATATTGCCTCCCATTCACACAGTATGTGTGTTATGTCCTCAACAGCTTGCTGATCACAGCAGAATCTGCAAATGTCCGTGTCTGAATATTTGAATATTCCGAGACCTCGGAAAACAACTCATATATGTCTTAAGGGCGGTTATCGCCGCGGAGGAGAACGTTGAGATTCGGTCGGTAAAGCCCTAAGGTCAGTAGGGAGAATCACGATGAACCAGGAACCCAAGATGCGATAGGAGGTCCACCAGGAACACCGTTGTCGGAGCTCATTAATAGGCGGGAGACTCGCAGTGGGCTGCATCAGACAGGACGTCTGAAAGTCGCCGACTGGTGGCGATGGACGGAAATGAAAGCCAGATACGCTAACACGATGATGACAGGTGGAGGAAGACGATCCCTAGAACTTACACACCAACAAAAGCCAAATAACATGAGGCTTAATGGACACCACATCCCGCCACCGATGTGGAGACAGCACCAGCATCACATCTCTACAATGGATGCGAATGCGGATCGATGGTTGAAGAAACGACTATCTCTTTTATAGCAACACCCCAACGAGGGAGCAAAAACGGGCAACAGTGGTGTGCAGGCAGACGGCCAACGCAATCGAGCACACCCCAAAGACGCACCAACTTTAAAAGTCAGGTTCGATGGGTGAAGGAATGACGACCCCTTCTAAGCCAGCACCCCACCGATGGAGCACCGAAAGAGCAGTGGAGGCACGTAGGCGAACGGTCAAGTAACAAGACAGCTTCCAACGGGGGAACATAGAAACACACAAACCACAACAACCAACAACAACAAAAACATAAAAACCAAAACACCAAACGCAACAATCAACAACCACAACGGAACAATAAAATGAAACAACCACAGTAACAAAATTAAAAATCACAAAACCGGTAGTGGCCATGGGCAGCGATGCCAGAGGGTAGAAGGGCCAAATATAAAAAAACAACAATTGTAAGGAATGACACCCTATTGTTCAGTCCCCCCCCCCAAATCTGAACGCCTATCCACCGGAGTAGTTAGGGATCCGCGGTACAAAATATAAACATTTGCACAGCCACTAAACTTAGCTTCTGTTAGGGGCGGCGATCCAACGGATGGCCGGATCGAGATACAATCCCTTTTCAATTGTATATACGCCATTTACTTTCGTGCTAATACTCAAGCTACCTTTCCACCGAATTTCCTTTCTCCTGGGCGGTCGTTTTTGTTTGTAATAAATTTTAAAAAATACCTGGACATCAGAAGAGAAAGAAACTCTTATTTTCGCAATTTATTTGTAGAATCTAATGGTGGTGGCCGTGGTACTAGCAATCGCTTCTCACTCGGAGGGTCAAGGTTCGAATCCTACCCATTGACAAGTCTTTCAAGTTTCTCATTTGTGTAATTGGAACTCAGACAGAAAAATTCTGCGTGTGAAGGCATAACACTGACACGTAGATCCGGCTGTTGTAGAGTTTCAAGCACAGAAAAAAATACTGTGAATTATACTTCGAATCACTCTGAGTGAAGAAAAAACTCTCCGTCCTAATTCGGACTCCCACCCCCTGGAGAGCGAATATCGAAACCAAACACACCTGAGTTTCAAACCACTACAAAAAAACAATTATCCTTTCTCCTCCTTCTAACTTTCCGCCCGAGCCCTGGCAACAGTAAAAGGGTATCAACCCCTTAATAGTTAGCATCCACAGTCACTACTGGAAGTGGGATGTGAACTCCGTGACTGAGGAGTTTAGTATGAATGTGGAAAATTGATATGAGTGAGAGGCCTAGTTGGACACGCAAAGCAAAGCTTGCTAGTGTTGTGCTAAAAATCTCGTGTTTGGGGCCACTAGAGCTGAATGAATGTGTGAGCGAGCGTGTGCGTGAATGTGTGTGTGTATCTGGCGGGTGCTGTGGGACAAAAATATCTGGAAGTCACTGTTGTGACGACCAGCCATAGAGAGGGTCACAGATCCAGCCTTTTAAGCGAATTTTGTAAAATTTGTAAAAAAAAACAAAAAAGAAAACCAAAAATGGGAAAAGGAGAAAGGAGAGTACAAGGACAGGAACGAGGAATTGGATACGGGAGGAGCAAGACACCGCTAGGACACAAAAGAAAAGCTAAGGGTAGTGATAGTGTATAGACTCTCCGGAGTGCCGACTTTGTCTTGCAGAAGACGAAACAGCTGAACACCTTATATGAATGTTCAGCCCTCAACGGAATTAGACGGAAGGTTTTCTTCTGGGAACAATTCGGATCCAACGAACTAATGAATTCTCCTGCTAGTAGTGTTATCCACTTCATTCAGAGCTAGACAACCTGCTAGCCTAACTGCGGTTCTGACGTCAAAGTGCCATACTTAGCAATTAGCGAGTCAGAAAAAAAAGTGTAATGAAAACAGCCCCTACCGCAGCATTAGATGCTCTGTTCAACGTCCCACTTTTTCACATACTGAAAGAAAATTTCACTAACTCCCACATGTTTATTTCACTGGATGAGAATAACTGGAAACTACGCTTTTAACCAGAGGTTTTACTTCATCTCAGCAGAAATTAATTAATTGAAATTACTCTTACAAATAACTGTCTGAAAAGGTACAACTTCAACCCCATAACTTCAAGGTTACATTCACTGATCGACACAACTGAGAATATAATAAACCAATGTTCAAAAGAGATTCACTGGTGTGGCACCCCGACAGATCCGGATAAACTACCAATACCTCACTGTTTGCAAGTATATAGCAGTAGCATCTTTGTATTTCACTCTGAGATACATGCAATAGAGCTCTGCATTAGGTAGAACTTAAACATATCTGCCACCAACAAGAACATTTATATTCTCTCTGAGAGAAAAGCATACCCATTTGCTATAAACGCTTTTCAGATAACCTACAGCATCTATTACGGTGACTGTCACAAAGAAGGAAGACAACGTTTATTTAGACGTGAATTTGTTATTTGAGGGGGACTCCAGCAAAAAGTCGACATCTTCGCTTTCGGCATGTAAACGAACTCCGCATTGCAGTCCGCATCACGGACGAATTCAGAAATATAAGCCTATGCTCCTACAGAGGATAAGAATGACAGCATCAATGACGAAACTCTATGACCACCTTAGACCGAACAAATGCTCAGTGCCCTAGCTATTATAACAAAACTATGCCAGCAAATATTAACGTAAGTGTATGACAGGAATCCATCTTTGAGCGTGTCATCGGAAAACACAGCCTAAATAACATCATCTCTGGTTTGACGGTAAATGTAGCCAGGTACATCCAGCCAAATAAAAACCATACAAGAATACTAATCGAAGGTCGGGAGCTACTGCTCAGTGCATGGCATCTCATCATCGTTTGCCCGATCCAAAAGAAGAACGATCCTTTCGACCGCATAAATTATAGTAAATAGAAATATGTCTTTTACTCATCGCCTCTAAGATCTTTATCATAAGACCGTATGAAACCATTCGTTAACGATCTGGCTGTTGCATATCAGTGACAGTTGGCCAGGAAAGGCCAACATTGATTAAATTTTCATACAACGGCAGATCTCGGGAATTCCACTTCGGTACGCACCATTTACATATATGTAGACTTTAAGACCGCATGTGACATTATCCATCCTTACCAAAATCGTCAAGTTGTGCCTGACAACTATAGAGAATTCTGGCTGTTCCATCAAGGTCGGTAATGAATTAAACGAGACCTTCACTGAAAGACAAGGCAACACGGAATCATGTGACTTTTTCCACATCTGTTTAGAAGGAATCGTGCACAAATTACTGGCTAAAAAAAAAGAAACTAAACTACTCAAGGTAGTGAAGTAATTCTTCTACAATCAATGCAGAAATCAGGCGCAGAATTACTCTTGTCAATCGCTACTTCTTTGGCTTTGTACAAGACCCTAATCATCCTACTGCATACAATTTTCGGTCGTATTTGTATTGACGAGGAATGAAGGGGGAATTTCGACCGCAAACTGTATGGGCTGTGTAGCGACATCAGTCTAGTCACATGTCTACGGATCCAACATCTGAGATGGTTGGGCCATATTTAGCTAATGGATCCCAACCCCTGGGGACATCACGGTATCTAAGGTGTCACACTCTAGTGGATGAAGATCTCAACAAACTTAGAGTAGACTCAGCTGACGATAGATCGTGCTTCCTTTAGATGCTTATTGGTTAAGGCCCAGGTTCAACCTGGTGTTATGGTGTTTTGTACTAGCGAAAGTAAGCCTAATTGCAAGCTCTGTGAAACACCCGATCATTTTCTTATAAACTTGCTCCCACGTTGAGACATACGCGGGACATCCAAATAAAAGTATAGCTATAGCTATAGCTACATCTATAGCTCTGGCAGAAGCAACACCTATAAGTTTGTTAAAAGGCAAACATTCATCTAGCCAGATCCCAACTTATCTGACTACATTTCGACAAGAGTTTCCCCGTGTTGTCCCACAATTGAGAACTTTCGCCAATTCTTTCTGGTATCCAAGATCGCTTATGTATATGTTAAATAGGATGGGGGAATAGGACGTACCTTGGTTGCAGACTGCTTTTAAAGTTAAATATTTTAGCGGAAGTCACATCGCCATTCTTCAGGAAGAATTTCTTACTGCTGAGCATACTAAAAATAATATGCAGCAGTGGTTTACTTACTATGCTCAGCATGTTCAGCTCGGAAAATAGTTCATCTAACCATACATACTAGTTTAGACGCGCCAAAAGAGATATGATATCCCGCCTTGAAACAGAATCGACTATTTGGAACTGTCCCCAACTGGACTTTATTGATCACCTTTACGAGAACTTTACTGATATTCGGTTGGGGACGTATCGACCGAAGTTACATCGGATTCGATGTGTCTTTAACACATTTCGGAGTAACTGCTATGTCGAAAAGCAAGTCTATCGGTTTTCACTGATTTCCTACTCTGTAATTTGTCGAACGTTTGGAGCTCTTCCTTCGGTGGTTCCTAATAATCAGACTAATGCCCTGGAAGATAATGGGTTCGGTATCACTCGTTATAAGACCAAGTATCTGCATTGCTGTATTTAGAAGGGGTCACAGTATCTAATTGCAAAATGTTTAACGACTTACGATCTATCTATGAATATACTTTGGAGAAATAAGAAGCGAAACGAAACAGGTAGGTATAGGTGATTTCTACGACTAAAACCTTTCTGCATCATGTTGTGCATCTATGACTATTGTGAAATAAATATACTCTTCACCCTGGTCCTTATCAAGCCACCGCCCATGAAGCTTTTGGGATACGTAGAACCTTTTAGTTCATTCCTCTTCACAGATTGTCTTCAAAAATTTCCGTCAAGCTCTATTCCTTAATATTTGTTCCTTAGGAAAGGTACAAATTCAATAGAGTGAAGGCGTATCTGACTTCGGTAAAATGTTGTGAGTTTTATCGGTAGTTTTGCTGTCAAGAAATGGCCAAGTTCTTTATTGAATTTACAATTTTGGGAGTTGTATATTGCTTATCAACGGATTACAAGTTATTCCGAGGTAAATCAGTCGAAAGACATTGTTCGTCATTAATTATTTGAACTTATGCTTACCAGCAAATTGTTGGTACCGATTTTATCGACCGATTGACATCAGTCTAAATGTATTGAAAATCTTTTCACTAATCTCTTTGAATCTTACGAATTATTAATATATTTTAACCCTCGTCAGCATTAATCAACGTTAATACCCATATAAGCAAATTACAGTCCGGAAGATGGATGCACCTACTCATCATTCTAACTATTCCATCACACGCTACAAATATGGTAACCGAATTCCCTTTAAAACGAAGAAGAGAGACTCACTCGCACGTAACTAATCGCAATTACTCGCAAATATAGAAAAAAAAAGAAGACATATTCCTGCTCTGCCCGAAACAATATGCAAACTCATCTTTATAAAATTTTCTATCACCATTGCCACCCTTAAAAAAATGCTAAACATGTGAGTCCGTGTCACGGAAAGGCCACCGTGCAATCATCCCAAAGCCAAAAAAAAACTGAAGAAAGAAAAGGAGAGAGAAAAATACATGGAAACCGGTTGCTAGGAGCATAGAACGGTATAACGAAGACGGATGCTCGTGGTAACAAAATTGCTAAACAAAATACATAAAACCATAAGGACACGTCGTTCCCGATCCTTTCATGACTACCACCTTCCCACTGGTATCCGAAGTTTAAATTGCAAAAAAATAAAGCGACAGGACGAAACAGGGAACAGAAAAAAAATGAACAATTTTTCCGATTCTAATGCTATAGAGGCTAAGAAGATATGATGATGATTGGTCGGTAATAAAATTTCGAAACCAATATAATACCCTTGGAGAGTGCTACACACCGCCCCACAACATAACGGCCGACCGCCGCCGCCGATTCTTTATAGGAGACTATTAGGAGAACTCAATTCCCTTCAAGCTCCGATACTTTTAAAAGGAAAACAAAGATGAAAAAGAAAAAAAAATGAAGGCAAGACAAACCACAGAAGATTCGGATAACCAGTAAGCGAAAGCAAAGTCTTTTTCAGGATTAACTTAAGGGAGATACCTGCAGAAAAAAACATTTAATAAAATGACTTTTGGTCAAAGTATTTCAATCAATTTACAATTTATCTCATGCCACAAACCATCCCTTGTGTTGTAATGCTGATAAACGAGAGCTTCTTCGAACAGCCCTGATTACCGTTCAGCCGTTTTGGGTTCCAATAAATTTTTGTGGTTTCGGAAGAAGTTTGTCATCAACTGGGATTCAGTTCTTTCACCATTTCGTCGGACATTACGACGCACGGTTTATTCAATTTTAGCTTAAGGAGGGAGTTAGCAACAAACAAATAAAAAAAATTAGGATCAGGATTCTTTTAGGTTGCTACGATGTTAAAAACGACCCTGACAACAACGAATTACTTCAGCCCTTATGGTGCGACGGCTTATTTTCTGAGATATTTTCTAGAAACTTCTTGTCATTGTGGTTCTGTTCTGGGAAGTCCTCTTTTTATACTTGAATCGTTCTTAAATATAACATGAAAAACCGTCCGGGGAATGGTAGATTTGAAATGGAAAGGATTAACGTAATTATAATAGGCTTTGATGTCCCTTATTTAATTCCTTTTCTTTTTGTTACCTGCATTTTAGAGAGTAAAGCTACTTCATACCATATATCAGAATTTGTATACTTCAGATTGGATTGTATAATAAAATAAATAAAATTTATAGAGCTCTAGTTATCGTCATTTCTCCATGTTGTAAAGAAAAAATTGAAAAGAACTTCTGGTTTATATCTAATTTATGTAGCCCATATTTTCATTCGTTTTGGTTTGGTTTAGCCGGCACTTAATCTGGACTTCAGCTAATAAGTAACTTAAGTGGCTCAAGACTGACTGACTTACGAACACAGAGGTACCGTTCCATTTATGGGCGCCACACATGCCGCAAAGTCTTCCCCTACTGCGTCATCCCTCGAACACTCCTCGGTCGGTGACTTTAAGATTCTTTCTATGCAGCTCATAGAGTTTACAAACGGCAAACGGCACCAAAAATGATATCTTCATTCGATGTCGCTTACGTTTATAGTTCCGCGGCATAGAGCAGCGCTGGGATGATTACGCTCTTATAATATAAAGCGTCTTCAAGTGGGCAACATCTTATTATTAGATTATTGTTAGATTTTCGGGCAGCAGAGGAGCAGCTGGTAATATAAAAATTGGTTCTGAATATGATGTTCTTGTTTTCTTGATTGTTACATTTAAATTTTTCAGAAAATTTGTCCCATAATCCAGTGAGAGGTTTTGAATATCCATAAGTATGAATAAAGTTGCTACATGTGTTACAGCAGTTAAATCAAATGCTATAGGTGAAGTTGAGATACCACTTTGTGTTATAAAACTGATTTTGCCTTACATTCTATCCCATCTAACCCATATAATTATACACTGCATAGTAATGTCCACTTTCCCCAAGTCCTGGAAAATAGCTCGGATTGATCTATCGTGAAAAAAACTACTATGATCTCTGCAGCTGATTTTAGACCTATAAGTATTTTACCATGTTTATCAAAGGTCTTAGGCAAACTCACAGCCAGACAACTTCTGGATTCCTTATTCCTTAATGGCCTTTTGCATGAGGGACAATCCGGTTTTATATCCAACCACAGTTTCTTTACTGCAATGGTTAATATTTTGGAGGATATAAGGCAAGGGATGTGTTACCCTTCTTTGCTTGCTTGATTTCTCGAGGACTTTGGACCAGATCAAACCACAATATCCTCTGTTGGAAATTGAAATATCTCTTCGGTTTTGATAATAGTGCAGTGCGACATTTTGTAAGCTTTCTTTTCGAAAGATTTCAGCTCTTCTACCGGTGAAGCCGGGTTTACCTCAAGGGTCAATCCTTGGCCCTTTAATATTTTCTTTGTTCATAAATGACTTGAAATCTCTCTGTTCTCATACCTAGGTACATCTATATGCTGATGATGTCCAGCTGTATTTGTCTAAGCCATATAGAAACACTGCTGAACTTGTTGCCCATTTAAATGAGGAACTCTGCAGCATACATTCCTAGTCTAATGGATTACTTTCAAATCCTAATAAGTCGCAAGTTATTCCAATTTCAAACAAAAAACTAGCCCTAAATAACTTACCTGATGTCTTACTTTCTGGGAATAAATTAAATGTGGCTCAGACTGTAACTAATTTGGGATTTATTATTAATTCAGACTTATCAGGACATGATCATACAAGTTGTGCGTGATTGCGAGTTTTACTCAGGTCAGCACCACACCAAAGCTTGTAATAAGTCTTTTTTTGCCCTTAATTGCATATGCTGAAATTGTATACTGCAATATCGACTCCTTGTCCCAACGCAAGTTGCAAGTTGCACCATTAAAGGATTCCGTAAGATATGTTTATGGATTACGCAGATATGACCACATTTCATAACATACTAAAACCTTGTTGGGTACGACCGGCAAGCATTAAATTGATGCCAGAAATTGTATTTTCTTACAAATAAGACTCCTATGTATTTAAATGAAAAGATTAATTTTTAACGCTCCCTAGAACCTTAAGCTTGATACCTTCAGGTCATTAATTTTCTCAACTCGTCCCGTTTATTGTTTATTCACGCAATTAAATTGTGCAATTCTTTGCTTGTAAGTAGCAGATCTATATCTAATGCCACTAGCTTCAAAAGTGCAATTTCTCTTCATTTCTCTCCTCTACACTAAACTCTAAGCTTCCTATTCTATTATCAGTATTCCTAACCCCCTCCACCCCTTTTTCACCTTCTTCTTGCTTTTTTTATTCCCTCAAATCAACTATTTGTAGTTCTATTTTTAAGATTTATAAAATTGTTAGCTACAACTGTAATTATAATTTTACTTTTTAATTTTTGTTTTTGTATGAAATTAAATCAATTGCTTGATGTATGAACTCTAAGTACAATACAATAAAAGATATTTATCTTAGTATATTATTTATTTAATATATATTTAATTATAGTAATTATAAATTTAAATTTAATCTCTCCGCAAAATCGTAAACTAACATAAAATTCCTGTCCTCCTCAATACTGCGGTGGTGTGTAACGAAGTGAACTTACAGCGTTTTCTGTACGATCTTCCATAGTTGTACACCCAATTTTCTTGCAAAAGCTAAGAACGCCATTGAAGTTCGTGCCGTATATTTCCTTTAGGTTTTCGAAAAAGTATTTCCCCAAAAATTTGCCTCACATTCACACAGTATGTGTGTTATGTGCTAAACAGCTTGCTGATCACCGCAGGATCTGCAGATATCCGTATCTGAAAATTTGAGTCTCTTTACGAGTTGCCGCAGGAGACAGTGTCCTGTCATGATTCCTATTACTGTCCTAATCTTATCCCTGTTTAATTTGATTAACTTCCTAGATCTTTTGCCATCAAAGAGAGGCCAAAGAGCCTTGGATACCCTGTATCCTTGAAGACTTGACCACCTTAGGTTGGCAGTCTTTGTGATTTTTTCCGCGATAGTGCCCCTCACTATGCAAACGAGTGGTTTGATGTCACTATTGTCGAGTAACCCTGATTTTCTTGCAAGTTCGTCTGCTTGTTCATTTCCTTTAATAGATACCGCAGTGTTCTGGCACCTAAGTCTTACCCGGTTCTAACTGCATAGTGCATTAAGCACTGTGCGACAGTCCCTGACTGTATCAGAGTTTACGCTGGTTGATTCCATTGCCTTATATAACTTCGGTTATAACTAGTAGTGATTCAAATTTATATTTTCCGCTCGAAAAGTGTTTGTATCTATAACATAGGAGGAGTGCCTTGAATGGAATGGTACAAGATCAACCTGGTTAATGGTTTTACTATGCCTCTCACGCAAGTTAATTAGCTTAAATTCATTTCCGGACGTGGCGTGGGCTATGAATTTCTAGAGTTTTACCAAAGATGTCATCCCTTTTCCTTTTTTTTTCCTAAAAATGATTAATTACTTACTTACTTACTTAAGATGGCACTACAATCCGCGGTGGACTTGGCGTGTACACGTGTACAAGCGTCTCCAGCCAGCTCGACATTTAGCTGGCTGTCTCCAATTTCGCACCCTAAGTTGGTTGAGGTCCTTCCACTTGCAGTCGCGGTCTTAAAGAAAGACCTGTCCCTTGAAGGCCTCTAATGCCCTGTCGTTGGATCGTCACACTTCTGGCTAAGCCCGTACAGTTCGTAATTTTATCTCGTTCTCCACTCACCGTCTATGCAGACAGGACTGAAAATCACCAGAACAATTTTCTTCTCAAAGCGGCCAAGAGCATCAGCATCCGTTTTTGATAAAGTGCATGCCTCTACGCCATAGAACAGGACTGGGATTATTAAGGTCTTATACAAGATCACTGTTGTTATTCGAGGGAGGGCTTTGTTAGACAGTTGCCTTTTCAGCCCAAAGAAGCAGAAATTGGCCAGAATTATTCTTCTTTCGATTCTTTTGATATTCTTCGTTTGATCTCATCGCTGGTGTCGTTGTCTGAATTAATAGCGGAGCCTAGGTAGACGAAGTCCTTACCTACTTCAACACTATATCTGTCCAGGATGACATTCTGTCCGAGACGTCGGTGATAGGTGTCCTTTCTTCTTGACAACATACACTTGTTCTTGCCTTTATTAATTGTTAAACCTATCTTCGCCGCTTTCGTTTCATACTCGCGAAAGCTCCACGTGAGCAGCTCTAGTCCTTCTATGCAGCACTGCTTTATATGCCTCTTACTTAGCTGCAAGTGCTTGCCGGCGCTCGTCGTCAAACCAGGGAGCTGAAACCCAGCTCTTGATTATTGACGATATATCTATTGGCTTTTTGACAGTGTTACGAGGCGTTCATTAACATGTCGAAAACTCAAGACATCTTACCTAGTCTGCCTCTAACACTTTATCCTCAGACAAATAGTAACAGCGCCTATCGGTATTCACTTGTATGTCCCACATTTTGTTTTTCTGTCGGAACGGACCACGGACAAAAACCTAGCCCAGCGTACTCCTTATAGAGTTCGTTTACTGTGATTTCTCGGAGTTTGGTGGAAAGTGATAAAGTACCCACAATATCAGCGCCAATTACCTGCAGCCTGATGCGTGACAGACTTAAAGCAGTGCTTATAGCCAACACCCTTAAGTATTTAGCAGAAGCATAGCGCTCCAACACGATGCCAGTAAGCTGCCTGCAGTCTTTCCTACTAAAGGACTTACGAAAATCCCATGACCTCTTACAAACTTTGGGAATCATTTATTTGATTTGCCCGCAACCTGGAGAGTCTTGGTATCTACAGTTATGCCCATCTGAAACCAGAATGTCAGTGGAAACCCTAACCGTGGACGCTGGCCGACCTTACATATGTAGGTTCGTGTTCCGAAAAACTCTCCTCTAAGTCTTCCTTAGCAAGTCCATCGGCGATTTAATTTCCGGTGACCCCATTGTGATCTGAGATCCAGACAAGACTCAGTGATTTTAGCCTTCCGACTGCGTTTGGTGAAGTATTGTATTCTCGAATTTGCTTGGAAGTGTTGAGAGGGTTCAGAAAGGCTTTAAACGTAGCTTGGCTGTCGCTATAGATGCAAATACTTTGCCCCCTTAACCGATTCATTGCAATGTACGTCGTTGACATTAGGATTATGTATATATGCGCTTAAAAGACAGGAGTAAGTTTTCCTAATGAGAAGTGAAATCTCTCACAGAAACACACCAGCGCCGCATCGTAAATAGAGTTTGGAGCCGCCTGTGATGACGCGACTACATTCTTTCCTGGCTCAGATGGTCGAAAGCAGGAACAGTCGATTTCTTTTGAAAGAATAGTAACCACCGCTGTTGGCTTTGTATCCAGAGCATGGAGTGATGCTACGATATGTATGAAAGTTTGGGGTGTGTATTTTTATTTGGGTATAAATTTTTACTTTTGGGGGCAACCCCTGTTTGTTTCTTGTTTCTTCTCGAGTACGATTCAGGATCTTTCGCGTTGATATTTCGTAAGTAAATCATTCTCACCACCCCCAGTAGTGTGAAGGAATCTGGAAACTCTTCACGAAGTGTAGTCATCTAAGCTCTAACTGAACGCCAGGCCTTCGGTGTGCATGTCAGTGCCAAGTAGTTAAGACTGTATTCAAAGTTAGAATAACTTTTTGTAGCACAACTGAATATATGCCGTCGGTGCAATCACCAGAATTGATGACACATGTCAGCTACGACCACTTGTAGCTTGGATTATATAAGCTCGTTGGGACCTAGTGCTGATCAGGTTACCAGGGAAGTGAGTCTGAAGCATGAGAGAGCGAATCTCTGCTTTTGCCTCAGAGTGGGTACTATCAGATTTGCGGAGTGATTTCACCCTTTTTAGGACTTTGACTAGGCTGCTACATAGTTTTTATAAGAGGTACTCTTTGCAATCAGAATTGGATTGTTATATGTTCTTTTTGCTTCGAACTGTAAAGACTTTATTTGAAGCAATTTGTCTTAAATGACTTGCTTAAAAGTTTTCTTGTTTATTTACGTAGTCGATACAAATCTGCGTTCAACTAAAGAACGGGCGATCTGCATGATTGTTTCCTGGCTGGACATGGCTGGACAAAGCTCAAAGTATGTCCCACTTGATTTGAATTGAGTCACGGTTGTCATAGGAGTAATAATAACAGTTAAAATAGCATATTATGTCCATCTCATACTGGAGTAATATGTTCATCGTAAGAACTTCTACACTCCCAAATGGTTAAGTTTATAAAAAAAGAAATTTTCTGCTCTTACCGAAATACTGGGAAATGTGATGGAACAATTGTGAAATATTTTTTTCTGAACCCAGCTTGAAACTCATTGACTGGTTACTTGTCACAGGTGACTACATAAACGGTCCAATATGATTCCTTTGAATAATTTTATTATGGCGCTGCAATCTCCAAAGTCATTGCAACTTCCTTTTTTAAAAAGAGGGAAGACGATGCTCCTTCTCCTTAGTTACATAAGCCGAGTTTTGTACATAAACCGTTTCTCTTTTTGGGCTTGTGAGAGTAAATGCGCCTGATTGCCAGGTAGTTGTATAGAGCTTGCTGATACTGCAAATATTTTACCTCATTGAAGCGAAAGTTCAATAAGCTGTCGAGACATTTTCGTACTTCTTTTACTAAGCAAGGTGCTGTTTCCATTCTACAGCCGAAGAGTTCCGGATGTAAGTACGGGAATAAATATGAAAAGCAGAGAGTATGCCCGTCTACAACGGATTATATTGGATAAGAAATAGCTGATAAAAAAATCAAAAGGGTGTAGTAGATAAAACAGAACCTTGCTTGGATACCAAACTTGAAAACAACTTGAGCTGAATATTCAGCAAGGCAATATCTACTCCATTGAAGGAGAGATTCGTCGATCATAAATGCACACGTTTTCGACAAAAGAGTACAAAACTCTAACAAATGCCTTTCAAATATCAAGTGCAACTATCTTACTTTCGACAAGTTGGCGTAGATTATGGTTCCAATTTTCTGTGGGACATACCATGAAATCATTAGTGGACCTTTTGGTACGAATACCGTAGTTTCGACCATTGAGAAGTTTATATGATTCGATATATTTCATGAGCTGCGTTCATGACTCCCGAAAGAAGGGACGTAGGTTTAATGGGTCTGTAGTATTTGTCCAGCCTGTCCCTTTTATAGGGACTAATGCTCTTTCCGAAATGCCGAAAGAAACAGTTCTCTTGCCCTGACAGCCACTTTACAGCTCGAGTGGTACCATGTACCCCAATTAACATTATATAAAAGAATTTAGCTCAGTTAAACCTTATTCTTTTGGGTTGAGTGAGTGGGTCGATATCAGTCTGTTTCCAACACATTTGATTACCGTTAACACTTAGGATTTTACAAAACAGTTGTTACATCCAAGCAACGCCTATGCTTTATGATTACTTTCTTAATATCCTGATAGCTTGTGATTTATCCTCTTCTTTACCCCCAAAGAAATTCCCAGGAATGTACTGGGAATTGTGAAGCAAGTCGTATGCACCTGAAAGACATCTGGCAGCAGATTTTCTTACTCCTTATTAAGCCAGCCGTTGAAAATTGCTACCTCTGCAAGGCCTAATACTTCTCATTGTCATCTTAAAACCATCAACATCCTTAAAACGTTTGTGTTGGAAAAGTTTCCATTTAATTGTAATTACACAATTTTGCCTTCGGATACTTGTTTCCACACATCTGATTAATTTTAAATTTCTCCGAAGTCAAATCAATTGTAAAACTTTTCATCAATCATCAGTTGTGACCCAAAATTGCAGTTGGCGCTTTCCCATTCCCATTACATAACTGTCGCTGAATTATCAGATATCTAAGGGCACTTAAAGTAACAATCGGTACAATTAGCCATCCTTTGAGCAAAGGAACATGTAGTAGCTGTTCCATATGCCTAAGGCTGACAATTCCATTAGTCCGAATACATACAATAAAAATTTTTTTTTAATGCCAGAGGGCACTGAAAGAGCTAGACTGGACTAAAGACACATGGCGTAGACACCATTTTGCCTAAATGTTGCCATAAGTTGCTCAGGTGTTTGTAAGAAAAATGAAGAAGCTGAAACAACCAAAATACGAGTAAATAATGAACTTCATTCTAAGTTACCAAAAACAAGTCTAGTCCTGAATAGTCCAGGACTAATAATAAATCATTTCTCCTTCTTTGTTTGACACCCCCTATCACATGGATGTGGAGCGCGTATAGAATTTCATTGAAACAAATAAAATTCGACACCGATTTTGTATCCTCGTAGACAGCCTCTTATTATTCTGAAAGATGTACGGTAGTTGGCGGGTTAATGTTGGAGTATTGTCCAATTTGTTCTTTGTGCTAGAGGAGGAAATTTCTTGCAAAATGCTTGTCTATGTGTCTACAAATATCTTTCTATCTGTCGGTATAGAATTTCCCCAATCATCTGATGGGAGCTTGAGACGAAAGCAACTAAAAGTAGGAGGTTAAGCAGCTGGCCTGGCAAGCGATTGAACTCTAAAAAGAGGGTCAAATCAAAGTGAATTTCTTCCAGCTGTGTATGTTGCTCTATCTACAATATTTTTTTATTCCGATAAGATAACCCTTTCATAGGAACAATCTCTGGCTTGGTATTTGTGTTGACTGGGCTGCTGTCGGCAGTTATTCGGGATTCACCCTTATCACGGAAAAGGTATGTGAAGATGTGCTTACCTTTTCGACAGATGAAGATGAAGGAGATCACGATAAACAGGTAAGTCTAAAGGAACTTTTAATCATACATTTTCCCTGAGTTGAGGTTAAAAGTTTGATCTACATCTAAGCAACCACAAGCTGATTTGAATAGAGCTAAATCACGCCAAAAAGAAGTCAGTTGTGGTAGTGACTTAAACACATTAAGACTTTTTTTTTATTTTCGTAAAGAAGTTGTGGTTGTCAGGTGGATATAGACCCTTTCAATAATTGAATCTAGGTCAGCCCTAGGGCGAAGAATTTTATTGTATTTCATTTTGAGTTGGCTATGGTTGGAATTATGTAGATAAGAAACTGTTGGGAACTACTTTTTGAATAGATTAAGGGAAACGTATCTGTGACAACTTGACATCGGTAATTACAGCAAATAACTTACATATCATAATAGGAATGTTACTATCATTTGATAGCATTTATTATTCCTATTAGACCACATAATTAAGTAAAATTTTATAGACTGTTAGATACGATCAAAACACCAAAGGAACATTGCATTGCCTGCAGGACACTAATATCAGTTACAATAAAATAACGCCCTAGGTGTAGGATGTATAATGCTTGTAGCGTACATAGTAAATGCAAACTTTACAAACCTTGGATCACCAGATCTGCATAACCAAGCACATCGGTTTCGCGGTAAATGATTTCCTTTTTCGGTCGACCACTCAAACAAAAAAAACTTGTCCATTGCTCTATTTTTATGTTTCCTCTACCGGAAAGTTCCTCGTAGAAAAACGACTATGTAAATGCATCAACGATAAATTGGCGGCACCCACTCCATCAATGCCGAGTACCTGCAACCAGACGCCGCAGGATGCTGTGTCATTTATTGCTAGTAAAGTGCTTAGGAGAAGTGAAAGGGAGATCACCAAAAGGAGCTACTGACACTTTAAAAATATCGGCAAGCATACGTTTAGTCTGGAGCAGCAATAGTTAGAGAACATAGTTAGTTCTAACACTACCTTGCCTAGCAAGTTCATCGGCGATCTCATTTCCCCTGACTTCTGATCCAAATAAAACTCAAAAAATTCAGCCTTCCGGCCTATGTTCCGAGAGGCCATGTATTCTCGATCTAGCATCAGATACGTCTCGCTTTTTACCCATTCTTTACAATTTACATATAGTTCAATGCCATCAGGGTTGCATATACCTCCGCCTAGAAGACAGACGCAGTTTGTTTTTTTTTTTTTTTTTTTGCCGAGTGAAATGTAACGTTGTCCTACTCCAAGAGCACACCAGCGCCTTATTATAGATTCTAACCGTTCTTGGACACAGGCAAAGTCAATTCCATATATTCGCAGCAACAGGGGTTCTGGAGTGATTGCATCTGACCGGAGCCAAAACTTGTTGGGTGCAGGGTCATCATCGCCGAAAGCTTATTTACCGAAGATAGATGCCAGATACTATATAAACTTTGACAAATCTTCTAATATCAATGTTCGATCTTTTCGCGAGTCTTTATAAGATCTTCTATTGAGTTTTGCATAAAAATTGTCATGAACACTTGAAACACGTGGGCACAGCTCGTTTTAAACAGGAGTGCGCAGAAGCTGTCCTTAAACGTTGATATGAATAGCCTGTGTGAGTGAGCTGTCTTTTAGTTGATAACAATCGTCGTAGTTATGTCAAAGTCATCCCCTTTTGACCAACCCGTCCTATCCGAGTCCCTGGCAATTATGTCTACTTTGCAGAGTGCTTAAGATGTGTTTGCAGGCCTATGTCCCTGTGGTTTTCTCATGATCTCCATTCTGCAAGAATGGATTTCATTTATAGGGCATGTTTTTCACTGACTACATTTTGTAGAGGACCTGTTGCATGATTCTCATTAAATAATATTCTCCAACATTAAAACGCAAACGGCTAAAGTTGGGATATTACTGTTCTCGCTTGGTTTTTTCCTGGTGAAGGGAAATTGTTATGATCTTCGCTCGGATTGTGCTGTGTGTGTGCTGCCTTATAGCTGCATTTGCGATGCTTCGTTGTTTAACATTCCAAAGAAGCCATTCTTCCAAATTTTCAACCCCGACTACGTCCCTACTATGATGTTCCAGTATCGGTTTTTCCGATTTCCGTCCTTTCCATGTTTCGATTTTCACGACCACAAAATTCCTTCTTTTCCTTTTAGGAAAGGTTGTGTTCGGTTTCTCTCATATCCTGGTGGTAGTCAACAGCAGCTACCCTTATATCAGCCCACGTATATCTTAGCACGGTACGCTTCCTGTTAGACTCCCTCCCGGCATTCATCTTCGTACAATTGGTTTCTTGTTTGTAGTCGCCTGGTAAAACCATATCAGAGGCGGCGTTTCTAATGACATTACTTACACGACTTACACGACTGTAGCTGTTTCACCTCATTTGATGCTTTTGTGGGATGGATGCAAAATTTTGATTGAGGTTGATAAAGGTGTGGTTGGGAAAGCCTGTGGCAATCTCTTGGGATTGTATCCATCTCACGTCAAACGTTTTCACGGAAATTTTCCCACGCTGTCCT
Organism: Volucella bombylans; assembly: GCA_949129095.1. Classification (NCBI taxonomy): domain Eukaryota; kingdom Metazoa; phylum Arthropoda; class Insecta; order Diptera; family Syrphidae; genus Volucella; species Volucella bombylans. Next base: position 52,232 of record CASBSA010000077.1, read on the forward strand.
GACTTGGATAGTTGTCAGAATCGCAGTATAATTTATGCATATAGCTTGTGATAGTTCGACGGGAGACAATATATCAATCTGTGCATTATCACAGCGCTACCCAAGAACATCTACTTTCCTATCCTGGCATTAAGGTCGCCGAGTACGATGTATCATACTTGTGGCTTTGCCAGAAAATTGAGAATAAGGATTGTCACTAACCCCTCTATTATATGTCTAGGCATATAGCTTCATCCTGAAGTCTCCTTCTAAAGACAAATTCCCATTCATATTCCGCTAACGTAACGTATTCCTTGCTAAAGCAAGGCTGACTGTCCACTGAGTTCTGCCAATTATGCTTGTGTGCTCCGCGCAATTCTTTGAGGTACGAATATGATATTAAAGAAGTCACATGACAGCACGTCACTTGTTTTGCCATCAAAAGCTTCAATTAAGTTGTATCTTGAAGCGAGAATTCAGAGGTATGTGTTTGGCAGGGATTCCAAAACTAGACATAGCTCTATACATTCATATGCGTGTTAAGGCTAAATTCGGTAACATTAGCCTTATATATATGAGCGAACGTTCCCACAGAAGAGAAAGACGACGACACCAGAGATGGCTACTTCGAGCTCTTAGACAAGACCTACGAGCAGTGCCCTAGTAATGATATTACAATTATCCTCGGTGACTTTAATGCAGAGCTAGTAAGAGAGGACAACTTTGGTAGTTCTGTTGGAAGCCATTGCCGGCCCGACACCACTTCCAATAACGGATTCAGACTAATCGACTTTGCGGTGGGGCGAAACATTGTCGTAGCTAGTACACTGTTTCCACATCTCGATATTCACAAGGCGACTTGGAGAACGCCTGACTAATCAACCGTCGGCTAGATTGACCACATAGCGATCGAGACAAGTTACTTATGAGGGGACAAAATCGACTTGGGAGAAAATGTTGTTGTAGCTAAAGTACGGTTGTGGATATCCCGAACATCGCAAAAACAAGCTAATACTCTGAAGAAGTTTGACGGCTATAATCTCTAGAGATCGCCAAATCCTTTTCCGATCGAGTCTCCTTTAATCTCTTAAGAGGTTCTATGACACCAGCAACAAGTATCGAAAATCAGTGGCAACATTGCCAAAAACCCAGCTGAGATGCCGCTTCTGATGTGTTAGGTTTCACACGGTCACCACAATCCCTGGTCTGACGACGAGTGCCGAAAAGCACATTCAGCTAACCAAGAGGCATACAAAGTGGGGCTGCATACAAGGTCTAGAGCTGCTCACGGGCTCTGCGAGCAGGAGAGAGAAGGAAAGAGGCAGACATAGGCTTCTCAGGAGGTAAAAGAAGGAGCATATGAAGCGCGCGAGTTAAATATTCGGTTGTTCACCTGATCTACAATGCAGACACTGTACCTTATTAAATTGACATAGCTAATGGAATGAAACTGCAGTACTGCATTTCTTCCATGCAATGTTTCATAATGCTAATTTTATAGGTCTGTTTATATACTCGTATGTTTGGTTATTAACCCCTGTATAATGAAGTTTTAAATTAAAAGAACTCTTGAATTTGAAAAGGAAAGATACACTGTGTGCAAATAAAAAAGTGCAAAAATTAAATAAACAAAAATCTGAACAATGGCAAAAAAAGTGTCAAACCGCAAAATTTTAAATAGGTTGATGGCTATGTTATAGTGAATAATGGAGGGCTCTGGGGTCCACTGTATCACAGAAAATTGAATACCTTACTCAGTCCAAGGGTGAGTCTAAATCTCTGACTCATTTCATTGTGACAAAAAACCTTCTCCAGCAACATTTCCGTCCAACAATCAGCGGAGGAGGAATAACGAAGTCAATTGGAGCCATTACAGTAATTAGACATAATTTCAAAGTAATATGCTCACAGTTAATAGAAATAACAACAATTAATAGCAAAACAGTAAACGACATAACATTTTTTTAGATTCCTGCACCTAGAGAATTTGGTTATGGAATGAATACTTAATTCGCGTACGAGGAAATTGAGAGATGCTACTCCAGAAATGAGATTCGGAAATTTAACCAAAACATATCACGGACACAAACCCTCCCTTTAGACACGAACCAGGGAACATAGTAATAGAGTCGCAGTCGATGCTGAGGATTTGGAAAGAGCATTTCTGTAGACTGGTTATACAGTCTATGACGAACTAAATACCGCTGTCGGGCAAAATGTAGACGAACAATTCCGTTCACTCGACGTGCAATAAAGTTGCTGGAGTGAACGGCCTGACTACAGAGCTCTTCAAAGCGGCAAGCGATGACTTCGTAACGTGCATACAATAACTCATCCGTAAAATATGGTTGGACGAAAGTATGTAGGACCTCAGCTTTGTTTGTCCAATCATCAAGAAAGGAGACCCTCTGGAGTGCGCCTAGTACAGAGGAATCAGTCTTCTTAAAATCGCTTACAAGATCCTATTTGCCATATTGTGCCATCAAAAACCTAATTGGTTCATATCGGTGTGGCATACTTTAAGCCAGTAAATTGTCAAGTGCTCGGTGGCCGAGGTGGTAAAGACCTGGGCGACAACATACCTGGTGTGACGATCCCGAGGCCTGAAGTGAAAAAAACAAAAACAAAAAAAAAAATCAATTGATGGATTGTGGAGAGCGGTCCGCTATGCCAATAGCGGGATCTGCGGAGATACCAGGCGAGGCTTCGAGTGGTTCGAGCCAAACGCCAAAGGCAAAGAGAAAGAGGAAACTAAAGCCAACGTCCACTGAAAAGCTTCGTGGATTGAGGGTATTAAACAATTTCCCTTTATTGGCAGCAAGCGAATCGGACGATGAAGAGGAGGAAATCTTGTCCATAAGTAGCAGCATCAAAATGCTGCGGCAGAGGGTACAGGCCATAAAAGAACAGCAAATGGTCAGAAGGAAGAGGGAAGAGCATGAGATATCCCAACAACAACAGCAGTCGCAGCTTGCTCAAAAGCAGTCGGAACAAAAAGAACAGTCAGCAAAAGTGCTACAACAACAAAAAGCAAAACAAAAGAAACAACAACAACAACAAGAGCAGCAGCAACAACAACAAAAACAACAACAGCAGCAGCAGATGAAGAAGAAGGAGAAGGTGCCTCCTATCAACACCTATAAATTGGAGGTAAATGCAACCAAGGACCTGTGTAAGTTGGTCATTGGAAGTAACTTTAATATTAAGCGATTGGGGAACGATCGCCATGCCATCCACTGTAATACAGTGGAGGGCTACGCGAAAGTGAAAGAGCTCCTAAAGGAAACGACGACGGAGCACTACTCATACACACCGAAATGTGAAAAACGGCAATCGATGCTGCTGAAGGGGTTGGAACCGTCTTCTGATCCTGAGGAGATCCTAGCACTGCTCAAAGAGAAGGAGTGCGAAGAACTCAAGTTTGTGGGGGTAAAGCCATTTACCACAGCCAGAGCTAGGCGGGAGAAACGGAGTCTGCCGTTCTTCTTGGTGCAGCTCAGTCCCAAGTCTAAGGAGTATCAATGTCCTGGACAACCAGGTGGTTCACTGGGAAAAATTAAAAAATTATACAATGCGTTCGCTGCCAGAGGTTCGGGCACACCGCGTTGAACTGCCAAATGCAGCCTCGATGCGTGAAGTGCGCAAAGAACCACAGTTCAGAGGCGTGTGCTCTGGGTGTTGACGGAGCATCCGATAGGACGCAGCTCTCGTGCGTGTTATGTGGGAACGTGGGACACACCGCAAACTATCGGGGTTGTCCTAAGTTCACCGAGATTAAAGATTGGCTCGGCAGCAGAAGGTGGAGATCAAACGTTCACCTGTTAGGTTTCAAACACCAGCCGTCAGGTCCCAAATTTCCTACTCACAAATGGCGTCAGGTAGAGGGTCTACGGTACAGCAAGCGACTGTTGCTTCTCCAGCGCCAATGCCGAGAACAACGGAAGCTGCACCTAACATGCTTGCCATTTTGCTCGCAATCCAAGGGCAGATGGCTCAGCTGCAAAAGCAGGTGCAAGAACAGGCCAAGCGGGTGGACCAGATCTACGCGCGGCTGCCGGGACTAGCGCAACACATGTCGTAATGGGTACGCACATGGTGGAGCAAACTTTGAACGTCATTGCGGTGAATGTTAATTCACTGATTAGGATCGAACGAAGAGCCGCGATGATTCAATTGCTACAAGACCAAACTCCTGATGTTATTTTTATTGTACATAAACTGGAGTACAATAATTATATTGTTAGAAGAAGAAACCGGCCCAGATCCAAACGAGGAGGTGGTGTCGCGATCTTCATTAAAGAAGGTATAAAATTTCACAAGGGAGTGTTGCGCAGGTTCCGGGTGCTAGAAGCAGTCGTCGTTTACATCCCGCTCCGCAGTGGAAAGCGGCTGTACTTGGCCTCTGTTTATGCACCTGAGGCTTCACAATCCACCCTATTCATTACAGAGCTCGACACGCTTTTTCGACTTCTGAGGCTGGAATCGGGGGAGAATTACTTTATAATCGGCGGGGATTTCAACGCTAGACACAGAGATTGGGGAAATAATTTGCCAAATACTAGAGGGAACCAACTACTCGATTGGTGGGGTCAGCACGATGTCATGTACAGACTCGGTCTTAAAGCGACGGATAATCCGTCGTTTCCCAAAGGCGGGTCTTATTTGGCATTATTGATGCACGAGGAACGTATACGACTGACAGGTACGAATTTACAAATGCTAAACTGTTTGCGCACATTCGTGTATGACAGCGACCATTGCGGTTTTAGCACCGAAATTACAGTTCCCAACGAAATTGCGGAATTGGAGGAGTTTGTCCAGAGATATTCTTACAACTACAGTAAGACTCGATGGACACGCTTCTCCGCAACCTTGACAAGAGCACTCTCCTCGAACACGGTCCACCACCGTCCAATAGGAATTTGTTAAAACAAATGGATGAGACAATTAAACAAACTATGGACACTACAATACCGCGGTATCGACGTACAACTAACGAAGACCTGTTCCGCAATCCTACTATTAACGCACTACACCGACAGAAAAGTAGACTTCTGACAAGATTCAAAAACTTGTATTAACTGACAGACAAGACCCGGAGATTAGGACACTGAAGTCGTCAATTAAAAATGTGCAAACGTTAATAAAAGAGAATTACAGAATTTCTGTAAGTTCATATTGGAACAACAAGGTTCGGGCTGTAAACACCAGCAACCCGAATATGTTTCCGCAAATAAATAAACTATTTCGGAAAAAAAATCAAAACGACCTTCAGTGTCTTAAAATAGCCCGGACAGCAGACAACGAACGGTTACTGACAATAGCAGGTATTGATCCAATTGAGGCCGCTGATGATGACGCCTTCTTTGTGGTCGAGGATCCACAGGAGAAGGTTGAGACCATAGGGGCGACTTTCCAGGAAGTATACAAGGCCATTGATATCATTGGCCCTAATTATGACCTGGACAGTCGCGTCTTGGGGCACGACTTCTGCATTCGAAATGAAATAGGGAACTGGCGATCCGAGGGCTCTGGTTTCACCCGGTTTAGCGACGAAAATATGGCAAATAATGTCATGACCAGAGAGGGGGACCTACCCCCGTTCATTTCGAGGGAAGATTTTTTTTTCCGATTTCCGTCCTTTCCATGTTTCGATTTTCACGACCACAAAATTCCTTCTTTTCCTTTTAGGAAAGGTTGTGTTCGGTTTCTCTCATATCCTGGTGGTAGTCAACAGCAGCTACCCTTATATCAGCCCACGTATATCTTAGCACGGTACGCTTCCTGTTAGACTCCCTCCCGGCATTCATCTTCGTACAATTGGTTTCTTGTTTGTAGTCGCCTGGTAAAACCATATCAGAGGCGGCGTTTCTAATGACATTACTTACACGACTTACACGACTGTAGCTGTTTCACCTCATTTGATGCTTTTGTGGGATGGATGCAAAATTTTGATTGAGGTTGATAAAGGTGTGGTTGGGAAAGCCTGTGGCAATCTCTTGGGATTGTATCCATCTCACGTCAAACGTTTTCACGGAAATTTTCCCACGCTGTCCTGACTTGGATAGTTGTCAGAATCGCAGTATAATTTATGCATATAGCTTGTGATAGTTCGACGGGAGACAATATATCAATCTGTGCATTATCACAGCGCTACCCAAGAACATCTACTTTCCTATCCTGGCATTAAGGTCGCCGAGTACGATGTATCATACTTGTGGCTTTGCCAGAAAATTGAGAATAAGGATTGTCACTAACCCCTCTATTATATGTCTAGGCATATAGCTTCATCCTGAAGTCTCCTTCTAAAGACAAATTCCCATTCATATTCCGCTAACGTAACGTATTCCTTGCTAAAGCAAGGCTGACTGTCCACTGAGTTCTGCCAATTATGCTTGTGTGCTCCGCGCAATTCTTTGAGGTACGAATATGATATTAAAGAAGTCACATGACAGCACGTCACTTGTTTTGCCATCAAAAGCTTCAATTAAGTTGTATCTTGAAGCGAGAATTCAGAGGTATGTGTTTGGCAGGGATTCCAAAACTAGACATAGCTCTATACATTCATATGCGTGTTAAGGCTAAATTCGGTAACATTAGCCTTATATATATGAGCGAACGTTCCCACAGAAGAGAAAGACGACGACACCAGAGATGGCTACTTCGAGCTCTTAGACAAGACCTACGAGCAGTGCCCTAGTAATGATATTACAATTATCCTCGGTGACTTTAATGCAGAGCTAGTAAGAGAGGACAACTTTGGTAGTTCTGTTGGAAGCCATTGCCGGCCCGACACCACTTCCAATAACGGATTCAGACTAATCGACTTTGCGGTGGGGCGAAACATTGTCGTAGCTAGTACACTGTTTCCACATCTCGATATTCACAAGGCGACTTGGAGAACGCCTGACTAATCAACCGTCGGCTAGATTGACCACATAGCGATCGAGACAAGTTACTTATGAGGGGACAAAATCGACTTGGGAGAAAATGTTGTTGTAGCTAAAGTACGGTTGTGGATATCCCGAACATCGCAAAAACAAGCTAATACTCTGAAGAAGTTTGACGGCTATAATCTCTAGAGATCGCCAAATCCTTTTCCGATCGAGTCTCCTTTAATCTCTTAAGAGGTTCTATGACACCAGCAACAAGTATCGAAAATCAGTGGCAACATTGCCAAAAACCCAGCTGAGATGCCGCTTCTGATGTGTTAGGTTTCACACGGTCACCACAATCCCTGGTCTGACGACGAGTGCCGAAAAGCACATTCAGCTAACCAAGAGGCATACAAAGTGGGGCTGCATACAAGGTCTAGAGCTGCTCACGGGCTCTGCGAGCAGGAGAGAGAAGGAAAGAGGCAGACATAGGCTTCTCAGGAGGTAAAAGAAGGAGCATATGAAGCGCGCGAGTTAAATATTCGGTTGTTCACCTGATCTACAATGCAGACACTGTACCTTATTAAATTGACATAGCTAATGGAATGAAACTGCAGTACTGCATTTCTTCCATGCAATGTTTCATAATGCTAATTTTATAGGTCTGTTTATATACTCGTATGTTTGGTTATTAACCCCTGTATAATGAAGTTTTAAATTAAAAGAACTCTTGAATTTGAAAAGGAAAGATACACTGTGTGCAAATAAAAAAGTGCAAAAATTAAATAAACAAAAATCTGAACAATGGCAAAAAAAGTGTCAAACCGCAAAATTTTAAATAGGTTGATGGCTATGTTATAGTGAATAATGGAGGGCTCTGGGGTCCACTGTATCACAGAAAATTGAATACCTTACTCAGTCCAAGGGTGAGTCTAAATCTCTGACTCATTTCATTGTGACAAAAAACCTTCTCCAGCAACATTTCCGTCCAACAATCAGCGGAGGAGGAATAACGAAGTCAATTGGAGCCATTACAGTAATTAGACATAATTTCAAAGTAATATGCTCACAGTTAATAGAAATAACAACAATTAATAGCAAAACAGTAAACGACATAACATTTTTTTAGATTCCTGCACCTAGAGAATTTGGTTATGGAATGAATACTTAATTCGCGTACGAGGAAATTGAGAGATGCTACTCCAGAAATGAGATTCGGAAATTTAACCAAAACATATCACGGACACAAACCCTCCCTTTAGACACGAACCAGGGAACATAGTAATAGAGTCGCAGTCGATGCTGAGGATTTGGAAAGAGCATTTCTGTAGACTGGTTATACAGTCTATGACGAACTAAATACCGCTGTCGGGCAAAATGTAGACGAACAATTCCGTTCACTCGACGTGCAATAAAGTTGCTGGAGTGAACGGCCTGACTACAGAGCTCTTCAAAGCGGCAAGCGATGACTTCGTAACGTGCATACAATAACTCATCCGTAAAATATGGTTGGACGAAAGTATGTAGGACCTCAGCTTTGTTTGTCCAATCATCAAGAAAGGAGACCCTCTGGAGTGCGCCTAGTACAGAGGAATCAGTCTTCTTAAAATCGCTTACAAGATCCTATTTGCCATATTGTGCCATCAAAAACCTAATTGGTTCATATCGGTGTGGCATACTTTAAGCCAGTAAATTGTCAAGTGCTCGGTGGCCGAGGTGGTAAAGACCTGGGCGACAACATACCTGGTGTGACGATCCCGAGGCCTGAAGTGAAAAAAACAAAAACAAAAAAAAAAATCAATTGATGGATTGTGGAGAGCGGTCCGCTATGCCAATAGCGGGATCTGCGGAGATACCAGGCGAGGCTTCGAGTGGTTCGAGCCAAACGCCAAAGGCAAAGAGAAAGAGGAAACTAAAGCCAACGTCCACTGAAAAGCTTCGTGGATTGAGGGTATTAAACAATTTCCCTTTATTGGCAGCAAGCGAATCGGACGATGAAGAGGAGGAAATCTTGTCCATAAGTAGCAGCATCAAAATGCTGCGGCAGAGGGTACAGGCCATAAAAGAACAGCAAATGGTCAGAAGGAAGAGGGAAGAGCATGAGATATCCCAACAACAACAGCAGTCGCAGCTTGCTCAAAAGCAGTCGGAACAAAAAGAACAGTCAGCAAAAGTGCTACAACAACAAAAAGCAAAACAAAAGAAACAACAACAACAACAAGAGCAGCAGCAACAACAACAAAAACAACAACAGCAGCAGCAGATGAAGAAGAAGGAGAAGGTGCCTCCTATCAACACCTATAAATTGGAGGTAAATGCAACCAAGGACCTGTGTAAGTTGGTCATTGGAAGTAACTTTAATATTAAGCGATTGGGGAACGATCGCCATGCCATCCACTGTAATACAGTGGAGGGCTACGCGAAAGTGAAAGAGCTCCTAAAGGAAACGACGACGGAGCACTACTCATACACACCGAAATGTGAAAAACGGCAATCGATGCTGCTGAAGGGGTTGGAACCGTCTTCTGATCCTGAGGAGATCCTAGCACTGCTCAAAGAGAAGGAGTGCGAAGAACTCAAGTTTGTGGGGGTAAAGCCATTTACCACAGCCAGAGCTAGGCGGGAGAAACGGAGTCTGCCGTTCTTCTTGGTGCAGCTCAGTCCCAAGTCTAAGGAGTATCAATGTCCTGGACAACCAGGTGGTTCACTGGGAAAAATTAAAAAATTATACAATGCGTTCGCTGCCAGAGGTTCGGGCACACCGCGTTGAACTGCCAAATGCAGCCTCGATGCGTGAAGTGCGCAAAGAACCACAGTTCAGAGGCGTGTGCTCTGGGTGTTGACGGAGCATCCGATAGGACGCAGCTCTCGTGCGTGTTATGTGGGAACGTGGGACACACCGCAAACTATCGGGGTTGTCCTAAGTTCACCGAGATTAAAGATTGGCTCGGCAGCAGAAGGTGGAGATCAAACGTTCACCTGTTAGGTTTCAAACACCAGCCGTCAGGTCCCAAATTTCCTACTCACAAATGGCGTCAGGTAGAGGGTCTACGGTACAGCAAGCGACTGTTGCTTCTCCAGCGCCAATGCCGAGAACAACGGAAGCTGCACCTAACATGCTTGCCATTTTGCTCGCAATCCAAGGGCAGATGGCTCAGCTGCAAAAGCAGGTGCAAGAACAGGCCAAGCGGGTGGACCAGATCTACGCGCGGCTGCCGGGACTAGCGCAACACATGTCGTAATGGGTACGCACATGGTGGAGCAAACTTTGAACGTCATTGCGGTGAATGTTAATTCACTGATTAGGATCGAACGAAGAGCCGCGATGATTCAATTGCTACAAGACCAAACTCCTGATGTTATTTTTATTGTACATAAACTGGAGTACAATAATTATATTGTTAGAAGAAGAAACCGGCCCAGATCCAAACGAGGAGGTGGTGTCGCGATCTTCATTAAAGAAGGTATAAAATTTCACAAGGGAGTGTTGCGCAGGTTCCGGGTGCTAGAAGCAGTCGTCGTTTACATCCCGCTCCGCAGTGGAAAGCGGCTGTACTTGGCCTCTGTTTATGCACCTGAGGCTTCACAATCCACCCTATTCATTACAGAGCTCGACACGCTTTTTCGACTTCTGAGGCTGGAATCGGGGGAGAATTACTTTATAATCGGCGGGGATTTCAACGCTAGACACAGAGATTGGGGAAATAATTTGCCAAATACTAGAGGGAACCAACTACTCGATTGGTGGGGTCAGCACGATGTCATGTACAGACTCGGTCTTAAAGCGACGGATAATCCGTCGTTTCCCAAAGGCGGGTCTTATTTGGCATTATTGATGCACGAGGAACGTATACGACTGACAGGTACGAATTTACAAACGCTAAACTGTTTGCGCACATTCGTGTATGACAGCGACCATTGCGGTTTTAGCACCGAAATTACAGTTCCCAACGAAATTGCGGAATTGGAGGAGTTTGTCCAGAGATATTCTTACAACTACAGTAAGACTCGATGGACACGCTTCTCCGCAACCTTGACAAGAGCACTCTCCTCGAACACGGTCCACCACCGTCCAATAGGAATTTGTTAAAACAAATGGATGAGACAATTAAACAAACTATGGACACTACAATACCGCGGTATCGACGTACAACTAACGAAGACCTGTTCCGCAATCCTACTATTAACGCACTACACCGACAGAAAAGTAGACTTCTGACAAGATTCAAAAACTTGTATTAACTGACAGACAAGACCCGGAGATTAGGACACTGAAGTCGTCAATTAAAAATGTGCAAACGTTAATAAAAGAGAATTACAGAATTTCTGTAAGTTCATATTGGAACAACAAGGTTCGGGCTGTAAACACCAGCAACCCGAATATGTTTCCGCAAATAAATAAACTATTTCGGAAAAAAAATCAAAACGACCTTCAGTGTCTTAAAATAGCCCGGACAGCAGACAACGAACGGTTACTGACAATAGCAGGTATTGATCCAATTGAGGCCGCTGATGATGACGCCTTCTTTGTGGTCGAGGATCCACAGGAGAAGGTTGAGACCATAGGGGCGACTTTCCAGGAAGTATACAAGGCCATTGATATCATTGGCCCTAATTATGACCTGGACAGTCGCGTCTTGGGGCACGACTTCTGCATTCGAAATGAAATAGGGAACTGGCGATCCGAGGGCTCTGGTTTCACCCGGTTTAGCGACGAAAATATGGCAAATAATGTCATGACCAGAGAGGGGGACCTACCCCCGTTCATTTCGAGGGAAGAACTCCATGAGATCTTCGACACAATCATTGTTAAGAAATCAGTGGGGACCGATGGTATTCCGAACATCGTGCTTCGACATCTTCCTCTGGAAGCGGTGGACATTCACACCACCCTGTTTAATAATGCAATGAATAATGCACATTATCCAGCGCATTGGAAAACGGCGGTGGTTCAACCTATCCCCAAAAAGGGAGAGGATATATCCAATCCGGCGAATCTCCGGTCGATAAGACTGCTTCCCAATATCAGTAAGGTTTTTGAAAAGGTAATCAATAGAGCTCTGACTAGGTGGGTTGAGGACAAACATATAGTTCCGGATAATCAATTCTACGAGGGCGGGTCAATAAGTCCGTGACTTTTTGAATTTCTGACCTCTTTACTGAAACAGCAACACTGCTCCTGTTAACAGGCATCTGTCAGTTGACTCCTGTCAAAATTATTGGTTGAGGCCAGGTCCACCTCGGACTGTAGAGCCACCTTTAAGTAAGTGAAAAAGTAAGTAAGTTTGTAAGTATTATAAATATTTCCAGTTTTCAAGTTAGATATTGATATATTCGTTTTGGGTAGGCGGACGGAAGTTTTAGTTATCATCGTCTAAATTGAATGGTATATTCTGGCTAATGGCGGGACGGTGGGCTTCTTCGTCATTATACAGTCTGCAGAAAAAGTGTTTCCATATTCTCAGCAGCGACTGTGACTCTATTACAAGATTTCCTACATCATCCCTGTAGGCTTCTGCACTTGGCACGTTCCTTATGTCTGTTGGTAAGACGTCCGTACGTGATTCTTGGAGTGCAACCTCTCAGTATTATCCATCGGGTAAAACTCGTACTCTTTATTATATCTGTTCATAGAGCTCACGAGCGCTCTCGTACTTTGTTACAGCGTCCTTTTATTCGCTTCTTGTTTAGACACATGTGCTTGTCGGCATGCGTGGTGGTTGGATAAAATACACCACGTCAGTTGCGGCGTGTGTGATGGCACTTTGGCACTGGCGGTCTCTTGCGATTGCAACTTTTCTACATTATCTACATCTTCTCGCAGTAGTTCTTCATTGTTGTGGCGCTTGGAGAGTCCACATGGCTGCAACAAGGCGGTCATCTTACTTATTGTTGGCTGACCGTAAAGTCCAGACGTCCAAAATGCTGGAGGCATGTCTTACCCCTATCGAAATCTCATCAATTAGCGTTTCATGAGACTTCCACTTCCGTGTGCCTGCTATAGTGATGTTTCGCCCCGCCGCAAATTCAATAAGTTTAATTCCGTTGCCAGATGTGGTGCCGTGAAGTCTATGCTTACCAACTGTCCTACCAAAGATGTCCCGTTTTACCCAAGGCCATTGATTCGTCACATCCATTTAATTCCATGTAGGTTTGTGAACCAGTGTTATTTGTGTTATATTACTGGAAGAGTGTACCCTTGCCAATTTTTCCTGTATGAGTAGCAAATTACAAGCACGTCACTACGAACTCGTTTATTGCGCTGCTAAACAATTCAAGTTATAGGACAGTCAGCAGCGTCGTGATCAATCGCCGGGCAGCAAGTTAATACATATGTACCAGTATATTTAAGAAAGTAGCAATTTTCATCTTTCCTATATCCTTCTATATAAATCAATGCTGATTGTTTCACTGACAACGAATGTCCTGCAAGTCATTTATTTCCATGCCATTTCATCACATTCCCTTAGTAGTTTAAATGGAAATATCTAAAAGTACATAAATCACGTACCAGACGCATTTAATTGAAAATATCTTAGAAAACGAACACTTAGGGTTATCTAATCTTTATTGCATTAATATTACTTTCTTAACTATACCGCTTAAAACTCATCAATACCGCAATTACCAACTCATGAAATTTCCTGATTCAAATCTTGACTGTTTTTGTAATTGGAAATAGAAAATGGTTTATAATTAGTTGGGTAGGCTTGAATAAAGAAGCTAAATACCCAAAAATATAAGTGCTTAAGCCTGTTGGACAAAAATCGCCATCTGAATAACTATAGGAAACAAAAGAAGTGACTGTGCATTACACCTGACTTAATCCTTACACTTGGCCACTCAGAACTGCTCTTGATGTTCCAGGTGAACTTCAATCTTGGGTGCAAAGCTGCGTGAGATATTAGAACCAACGAAAGGTTCTAAACGACTGTGTTCATAAATCCTGTACTTGATCGGATTTCTCAGAAATCATAAAAATATGTCCTACCGGAAAAATACGTGCATGCAATAAAGGACTGACAACTTATGCAAAAGAAAGAAAAAATTATGAAAAAACAAAAGCAGACTACTCGTACCTACGAACATGACAAATCAATGACGTCCGGGTATGTATCTGAGGGCTCTTAACATACTTGTGTCAAGCGTTTAGATATATTTCTCCTAATCCATAGTAAGCCTACTCTGGGTATAATTGAGGAAATGGAATACTTCAAAACACATTTGAATGTGGAGCCATTTTACCTTATTCAGTGTTTCAGAGTATCGAGCGAAGATTAAAAGATCGCCTGGAAATTAAAAAAAGTTATACATACGACAAAATCGCTGTTTTAAATGAGTTGTACCACGTGAAATGTGTATAGTATAGTAAAAATTTAAAAGCCAATATTTCTTTTCCCGTAAATTTTTATTCAATCAAAATAGGATCCGTTGGCATCTATGGTAGTCTTCCAACGTGATTCAAGGTCAAATATTCCTTTTTCGTAGAAGTGCTGAATTTTTAAGGCAATGAAATCTTCAAAGGCTTTTATGACCTCTGCTCGATTCCGGAATACCTTCTGCCGGCAAAATGAATCTAGATTGCGGAAGAGATGGTAATCCGATGGGGAAATATGAGGAGAGTACGATGGATGCGGAAGAATTTGAAATCCCAACTCCACAGTTTTTGCACCGTTACTTGTGAGGAATGGGGTCTAGCATTGTCATACAAAATGATCGGACCTATTGACAAACGCATGTTGCTTTTCAGCCAATTTGGCATGCAATATGTCGATTTCCTCACAATATTTGATAGCGTTTACCGTTTCTGTTGGTTTCAGAAACGAAAAGTGGATTGGTCCTTTCGACGTCCACCAAATTGTCACCATAACATTTTTTTGGGTGAAAATCCGGGCTTGCCCAGATCTTTTACGATTATCGTATAGTATCCACTTTTCATCACAGGTGATTATTCGGTGCAAAAACTGTTCAGTTTGGTTTCTTAATGTAAGCTATGCGCAGATTTCCAGGCGACGTAGTTTTTGTGCCTCGTTCCATTCATGGGGTACCCACTTGTCGAGTTGTTTCACTTTTCCTATTTGAGATAGGTGTCGACTTATTCTCATTGGGGATACTCCCATGTTGTGTGCAATGCCCCGCACCGTTTTTGTTGGGTCTGCATCCACCGTTTCTCGTAATATGGCGTCGTCAATTACCGTTTCCGGTTCGTTTTCGAGGCTTCGATCTCCTGAACGGAACTTACCAAACCAACGTCAAATGGTGCGTTTGTTCACAGCTATATTCTCAAATGCGTCACTTATATTTTTTGCTGCCAGAGACGCATTATGTCCCAGTTTGAACTCATAAAGGAAAGGAGTACGAATTTGAACCGTCGACAGCATGATATAAAAATTCCTAGAAAAAAATAACTGTACTTGCAACGGACCCTAAAAGTCGCACACATAAAACACACATACCACATTACCTTATAAAAAAAAATCACTATATTGTACAGATGTTCACTCAACAGCTTCTAATTGAGGGCTAAGTGAAAAATCGGATATTTCATGTGTTACAACCTATATTTTAGGATAATCGTACAGTATCCACTTTTCATCACAGATGACTATTCGATGCAAAAACGTTTCAGTTTGGTTTCTTAATGTAAGCGATGTGCACATTTCTAAGCGCCGTAGTTTTTGGGATTCGATAAATTCATAGGATACCCACTTATCGAGTTTCTTTACCTTTTCTATTAGAGAAAGGTGTCGGTTTATTATCATCGGGGATACTCCCATGCTTTGTGCTATCGCCCGCACCGATTTCGTTGGGTCCGCATCCACCGTTGCTCTTAAAATATCGTCGTCAACTAACGCTTCCGGCTTCCCACGTGGTTCATTTTCGAGGCTGAAATCTCTCAAACGGAACTTTTCAAACCAACGTCGTATAGTGCGTTCGTTTACCTTGTCATTAATGTTTTTCATTGCCAATGACGCATTATATCCCATTTTAAATTCGTAAAGGGAGAGAGTTCGAATTTGAACTGCCGACAGCATGGTAAATAATTCTTAAAAAAAAAAAAAATAACGATAATTGTAACAAACCCTACAATTCTCACACGTCAAGCATACGTGCCACTTTATTTTATAAAAAAAGGAAAATTTAACGTTCTGGCACAGATGTTCACTCGAGAACTTCTTAATTCCGACTATGGTACAACCCAATACTATTGTAATCACAAAAACTGTCGCATGAGGTTCATACATTCTCATTATCAAGTCATTAGGTTCAAAACGCTATCTTTTTCGAGCAAGAAATCAAAAATCTATATAGAAGAAAATCTCTATGAATTTCTGACAGAAATAAGTTGCAACTTTATCTCGGCACAGACAAATTAAAGAAGGAGGCAACATGTCTCTACAGACTTGCCATCTTAAGTTGGATTCTAAGTGCGTCTTTGGCAGGGGTGACAACAATGTAGTGAATTCCAAGAAAAAATATGTGAGCCAGTAGGGATGGGAACAATTACCATCTCCAGTGTACGAGAAAAAATATACTTCAGCAGAAAGACTATTGTGGAGGACAACGAATTAAGCAAGCCGTACCATCCACAATTCATCCATTCTTAAAAATCTCGCCACACTGTACAACGTATGAGTATCAATGAAAAGGCAGCCCACCAGGTCAAGAAAGGTACAGAAAGTCCATTTATCGTACCAAGACTCAGTTTTAGTCATAATGACTTAAAACAGGAAATACAACATTAAGCAGGATTATGCACAGTCAAATGAAGAAACGTTCTATATGTTCTTAACCACCCAAAGAAAATCCTAAATAATAATAATAAGAGAGCCGAATTAGTATTTCTGCTTGACAGAACACAAATAAGTGTTCTATCATACCATGTCACTTCCAATCCTACAATATCAAAGACTAAATAGTAAATAGAAATGTGTTCTTCTGTCCACAGCAATGATCGTACTACAATAATAAGTTGTGATGAATGTCGCAAAGAGTTGAGAGTGCTCCTAGATCAATCTACGATAATTGCAGAAGCTGCAGTTTAGTCTTTACTCCTATAAAAAAGGATAAACTACATTGAGATCAGTTGGGTAGGGGTAAGAGGAACGAAGAACGGTATATCAAAAACATTGATATTACAACCCAGATTCCAGTCAAAGTTTTGGATTTTTGCCCCCGGCACTTGTGTTAAGAAATTTACGCAGACGTTCGCCTGATGAAAACAAGAACTGTTGCAAAAATACAGCTGAGGTCTTTCAGTTGACAGGGTTCTTGCCTGGTGCTACATAGACTATGATGCTACATAGACTATTATAAAGCAGGTATTAGCAACATCGAGAAAGTTTAGTGGGTGGATCGGAAAGACGGAGTATTAAAAACTGTAATTTATGCTATGAAGACTTTTACAGAGATCTAAGTCGTTCAGTATTTGGGTACACGGCAAGGCAAAACAGTAAGTCTTGAGCTTAAGAGAACGCTTGTAATGTCCATATCGAGGCCAACATCAGCTTTATGTGTGTACGATATCGCTTTCACAGAAGAATTCAACTGATGGTACCAAAAACTATAGTTATAATTATTTGGCACACGTTTAAGGCATTTTATGTACCCCTAAAATATTTCCACACAAAGTGGGCGAATGAAAATTGTTAACTACTAGGGAATAAAGAGCTCCACAGGGCATTACGTGAGCAATTGGACGGCTGAGGAAATAATAACGATATCAGAGTATGTGGGATTGGGGCAAACTGATGAGCATTCGTATGACCTGATATGAGCATTCTACTCAAATTTTAGGCGATTAAAAGCCATACTTATTGAGGCCGGAGCATTTTTTCTAACATCGCTTGAGGAAACCGAAATAATTCGCAGCATTTCTTTATTATGTGATCATTCTAACATAGACTGCTATTGACACACACCGAATATGAAAGAATTTTTAGTTTCAACGATGCAAATGCCGTTCATGGATAATGGCACAAAATGACAGCATTGTGTTTTGGAAACATTAAATTCCATTCTAAATTCTGCTGTTGGTTCCCCAATTGTTATGCTATTAATATCGGAATTTAATGAGATTAACCTAAGCCAGGATTAGCGTTCTACAGCCGAGGAGCAGAGAAGTTAGTCCGGGAACGAATATAAAAACCAGAGAGTACTGTCGTTATCAAGGAAATGTTCAGTATTAGAAGTGGCAGAAAATAAATCATTAGTTACGATTAAAAAGAGAGTCGGATACAGGAGGGAGCCCTGAGTCACACCAGCGTTTATTTTGTGGACATCGGGCTTGAAACAACTTGAATATAACTTTCCGAAAGGTAATTTCTACTCCCTTGAAGAAGATATTTGTCATTCCAAACGCACGCATTTTCGACAACACATGATGATATACTCCGACAAATGCCGTGTAACTAGCTATCTTGCTTTCGCCATATCGGTTTAGTCTTTCGGTGAGATATACGATGACAAGTATTTGAATAAGTAAAGGTAGGGCTATTAATACCTTAAACGTCCAGATCGATACACAGCACCTTTTCATCCATTTTAAGACCGCATCTATTCAGATTTTTGTTACCAAACTCAATATGTAGATTGTGTAACATGACGGTGGAGAACAGTCTTTTCGATCAAAAAGCAAAATTAATATCCTTCACCCCTCACTAATTTGAAGCAAAACGAAAAAGAAATTGTTCGTTTATGCGATTGGAGAATTAAAGTCGAAAACTGTCATAGACAAAGTCCTCTAAAACTCTTACAAAACTCTCGACTTCAACATATAGCCCAGGCAAGCACGCAACATATATTCCAACAAGAGAACGATAACAATGACAGGAGGACAGAAGGTAAAAAGAAGGAAAATGAAAGAAAATAATTTTCCTGTGTACCAGGTGATAGCAAGGATTTGTGTCTATGTCCATTCAAGCAAATCCCTAGTCGGTCACCCTTGGCCATTTAGTTTGTTTCTTTTGTTCTTTTTTTTTAACCTTTCGCTAACATCTTTCACCTGCTTCATTAATCTCTACGTACGATGGATATATCTATACATATGTACGAGTATATACATATATGCTTCTGTTGCCTGTGTACGTGTTTTTCCATTTCTATATTTACGTCCGACCCTCCGGGTGTATAAAGGAGAATTTGTTGAATCGAAAATTCCATTTAGATGATTTAGAGTTATTAAATCTGGATTAGGTTTTCCACAGAAGAATATTGTAAAAGTTATTCACCAGGCAAATTAATCCGGCAATGAAGGATCTGCTTCTGGTATTTGTACAACTACATATTGAGACCAGGCAACTTTGTAAAGCTACAAAGGTAGAGGATAAAAATTGTAAGCTTTAAAACTCATAATTCATAACATTGTTGCACATTTGACCACAAAGGAATGCATGCATTCACAAACAAAACCTAATACTTAATGAAATAAGATTGGCAAATATCCAGAGCAAAATAAGCTTGAAAAGGGGTGACTTTATATCTCTCTTAGAATAAAGAATTAGAAACTGCTTTATTTTTTTGGGTTGAAATATTTTCAAGATATTTGAATCTCAGCAAATCTCATAGTTTAAGGGTGTTCAATCGCAAGACTGTTGCAGCCAAATGACAGTCTCCGAACTTATCTTTTCTTCAATAAGTCGATTATGGTACGCGCTGTGTGGAAAGTGGCAGTGTCCTGTTGAAATCAGATTATTCTGTATGTATATTCTGTAAGTCTTTCAGTTCAAATTGATCCAAAAAGAAAAATTATTTAACATAGAGCAACAATATATCGAAACTCCATTGACTGTATCTAACTCGACGTCTAGGAAGAAGTAAGGGCCAACGACAGCTTCTTCATGATGAGACCGCATCAAACAGTATTTTTTTTTCGTATGCAATTGCTACTGTTCGAATACATCCGGATTTGTCTTAACCAAATTAAGCAATTTTGATACAGGATGATGAGGACATTTTCTTAGGAAAGCGCAATTTGAGAAAGTTCGACATATTCGACGGCCATTTGACCTTAGCTCTTGCTTATAAAAAATTGAGACATTTGAGAGATGCACAGCTTTTGAGAGCCGACTCGCGTAAAGCCAGAATATTGCCTCACTTCTGGTGTTTTGATGTTCCACTGGCACGGCAACATAATGGAGTGACTAAGTGGATCAAACAATCCGTCAGTTAAAAATGACGGAGCAATAATCGGCAGATTCTATGGGTCCGGGCTTTTAGTGACATATTCAAGCAACAGGCCTTTTGTACTACCAGGCCATCCAGCAACTAGGGGTACCGAACGTAATGCCAGGTAGAAAAGGAAGCTAAAGGCGACACCGTGCCTTATAAAGAACGTCTCTCTCTCAAGTTTCACCAAAAAGATGCAGGGTACAGTGCAAATAAATTCATCAAGGAAGACAATGTAACGAACCAAAAATTCCACGAATACTTATACGCGTCGGATTGTGATGAAGGCCACTATATGGAAATTAACAACGGCTTCGTATCTCTGTCTACCTCTGTGCTAAGGAATGAAGAGGACCAAGTTAGTACTTTGAATTGTAGCATTGCAACAGCTGTGCCTCAGGGTGTTGCAATTAAAGTAAAGCAGATAGCAAGAAGGGAGAAGAAGTGTGAACAAGAATTACAGATCTCCCAATAGAAAGAACAACAACACCACAATTGCTATTACAAAAAAAAACAAAACCAAACGGAGAGCTACAGCAAAAACAAAAATATAAATAAGCACACAAATAAACAAAACCAGTAACAACAACGGCAGTAGAAGAAACAAGAGCAACACGGACAACAGCATAAACAACAACAATAACATCAGAGACCACAGCAGTAGAAGCAATACTAATAACAACAGCTGCAGCAATAATAACAACAGCAGAGTGTGCTGCAATAACAACAATAACACGAAAAGCAGAAGACAACTAAACAGAAAGTACCACCAATCAATAGAACCAAGTAGGTAAAGTACGGCACAGCCGGTCCTAAAGCTCCTCCAGTTGAAATGGGTTGTTACATGGAGGAGCAATTATTTTAAGACCTTCCAATAAATGCTAGTTCCTTGGTAATGATTTAACGAAGAGTTGCACTATTTAAGTTGCTTGGAGAACAAGCGCTACATTTGCTTTTGGGTAAACGAAAATAAATTTATCAAAAGGTACAATTTGAAGTACATAAGAACCAGACCAAATCCATGCAAGAAGTTGATGAGTATAAGGCAAGAAGAGTATACAATCATTTAGTGAGTACCTTTTAGGTACTTGCAGCATGCGTCCTGCACTTCCTTCTCCGTAGGGGAAAGCTATTTTTAATAATATCTGGCTAAGTACTGTAGCTAAACTATTTCATCATCGGTGGAGGTTTTAATGTCAATTAGAGATATGGGAATCGACCGCTGATACAGTTTCTCGTGTCGCTTTTACCTTAACACAGTGCAACCAGAAAGCCCCCTCTCCACTAGATAGGCATTAGAACGCGTTTCTTTATTGTTTTTTTTTTTTGAACAAAATAGCGAACCATTACTTCTGATTGTCATCTATACGTCCTAGTATTTGTGATCTGGTCCGATTGCATGTCCCCTGTTCGTTCTTTTTATTGCTCCGCTAACTTCGGCTTTTCTAAAATTTGCCGTTGCTTTCCCGTGCGCGTCACAACCAAAGGGATAACATGCGCAGGAATTATTTATTCAGAAACATGTTAAACCCTAAATATTGCTTACTGTGGGTCAATAAACATCTAGTTCAGCGTTCTTCACTTTAACAGCCTTCATGCGAACGCAGCTCACTGTGAGTCAATAAGCATCTTATGCGGACGTAACATTATTATTGCAAATAATTTATTAGTTCACGCAAATTGAAGGTAGTCAAACACGTATTAGTTTAGTTAGTTTAATTGTTAGTTTAATTGTTAATTGTTAGAGTAACCAAATTTAATGTATAATTTAAGAAATTCAAAAATAATAAAGTATTCAAGAAGTATTCAAGAAGACAACACCGGAATTGGGTTTCTTTTGATCAGATTGATATTAGTTACCAGTGAACAAGTTCAAGTGCTTGTTATACATTCAAACAAATATCAAGTTAATTCGCTTAATATCTAATTCAACCCAACGAGATTGGATAGTATTCCATCTATTGAAAATTTCCTTGCTCCTCATTCGCACTTGGCCACGATTGTTGTCAGTAGCGAATAAATTTCTTTGGTGTACTGCAGTCATAAAAATGTAAACTCGTTTGTCTGTGCTTCGATGTTGCACTTCCTCTCTTTCCTCTTGCCTGCTCATAAGGGCCCTCGGTCAATTATCAAAGCTTCACCCATTGATGACGTTGTTTAATAATAAGAGGGGGCAGACCAAAGTGCTGGTCTTATCGAAATGGTTTTCAGATGACGCCATCGAAGGTTGCTATGATTTGATCAGTTACAAGCTGCTGGTGATAGGTCATGTTGGAGGCAGGACCACCGGTACTACCCCCGAATCTCGGTCCGGGATTGATTTGTTAATGTAGGCTCCCTTGTGGGAGAGTCATGGTGGCTGTTGTTTAAGCCCAAATGGCGGAAGGGTCGTCCTGTTGGGTAGATTCAACGTAGAGTTGCAAAAACTACTGGGTGCTGTATTAGATCGATCTTGACTCATACCAACACAAGTTCCATTTTGATATCAAAGTGAATTGATGAAAAGCGATGTCAAGGCATGTCCCTGCTCCCATGAATGTATGGGAATTCAGTGGAATTAAGCCTACACGGTAGGTGTGCACATTAAATACCAGAGATATCTGCCTGCTTTATGTGGAGGAAGGGGAATCTAATTCCCGATACAATGTTCAGCTCTTTTCTTGAAACGCTCGTTGTCTAATTCAAAACGCGGTTTGTCATTTCGTCATTCCAGCAGAACTTTTCCTTATTCATGTGGAGCAGGCATTAAACTCTAACATTATATTTACTTTGAAGCTGTTTCAGATATCTGGTGTGAGTTCTTCCATAAATATTTCTATACTATTGTATAAAATGTGTTTTTTTGAACAACGACAGATTTCCGTTAGATTATCACTAGTTTCTACATGACAAATTCTGTCCGCAATAGTCAGTGTTGACTTGCTGTTAGATCGCCTTACATCACTTTCGAAACCGTTTCCTCCATGGCACTCTTCGTATTCCTAATTCGATTCCCCGATGAATTTGTTTAAATCTGCACAAGAGAAAAATATTTCTTTCCTTGATATTCCATTCAAAAGCTGGCCAAATTCGTCCTTTCTTCTTTTCTTCTTCCGTTTGCTCTCTGCAGGTATATTTTCGTTTATAATTTGAATTTGTAAACTTTTATTATTATTACAAAAAAGTTACATATTAAATTGAATGCCTGATGCAGACGATGTTATGATAACAAATGTTGTGTTTGCTTTAAATTCATTTTCATTACGATTGAAAAGAATGGTATTTGATAAATTTGCATACATACATCAGTCGTTACTATTAAGATATATATCATTAACATTTTTAAAAATACTGATTTTTGTAGGTCGAGCAATATTCGTTGAATATTGTTGGAACGGCTACTGCAAAACTTCTACGGCCATATTCGTTAAAATACCTCGGGACTATATATTTATTTTGCATTCATCTTCTTGTGTTTATTGTTGCGTTGGTTATTATATGTGTTGTCGTTCCTGAATGTTGAGAGTAACTTCAATTTATAGAACTAATTGACGGAAAGATACGTTTTGACGTCAGAATCTTGTTGTCTAGAGCTCCTCGAATACCCACTTGTTCTAGCTGTTTTATGACGTTCTCGTGGCATAGAGTATCGAAAGCTTTTTTGATATCAAAAAGAGTACTATTGTGTGTTGGTATTTCTCTTGTTTAGGGTTTATTTTATTTAAGAAGTCACCGAGTAGCCGATTGGCCTGAAGCTAAATTGGTTGCTTGCTAAAATCTTGTATTTTTCAATGTATTTTTATAATCTTTTGGCAACATGTCTTATAATACGAGTATTTTGTCCATCATTGAAATTACGGATATCGGTCACTAGTTTCCAATATCATCTTTATCTTTATGAATAAGACGGACGTTTGCTAATTTTAGAGCTTCGGAGACAGTCAATTGTTCAGTGCTCATATTCAGAACTTTTGTTATTGCTGGAGCTAATGCGTTGAGCTTTGGGGCTTTTGGTTTTATCGCATATTCACCAGCTAACTTATTCTCTTTCAATGAAATAAGAGACTTCTTCCATGCTCATAATCAGCATGTTGACGTAATACGTTTTCTAGTTGTAAACTTTAACTCATAATTGCATCGACGTTGCAGCTTGCGAATTGGCATCTATTTTTTGAAAGCATCGTATTGCTCACCTCTCAATACTGTCGAGCTATGACACAAATTCTTTCTTTGGTCTCTTTTCGGGTAGCTTTATTAGAGGTTAGTGTGCCTTAGGCTCATCCTAAGTGTTGAAGAATCTGAATATAATTTAGTGTGTTCCGATATGTAGGGGAAAGAAGTGCCCAAATATTCTATAAGCCCCTATCTCACGGATCAGACAGCCAATGCTACGCCAATAAAATAATATTAATTTTAAATAGTGAGGTATTGCGTTAATACTTACTTTGGTGGCGCTATAGTCCTGAAGATGAGCCTCACCCAACAATCTTCTCCACAGAACATGATCTCTCGCTAGCTGCCTTCAGCGTTGGTTGAGGTCCTTTCAGTTGTGTGCGCCACCTGATATGCGATCGTCCCCTATTGTGCCGTTCCTCGGTTCGTCTATTCGGTTAACATGGCCTAACCATCTCAGGTGTTGGAACCGTACAAAATCGAGAAGTATCTTTCGCTAGAAACGTCCAAGTGTTTCTTTATCCGCTTTTGATACGTTTCAATCCTCTAGCAATAGAGAAAGACTGTTAAGCTTACGAGTGAGGCCTCTGTTATTAAATTGCTTCCTAACCCCAAAGAGAAAGCGAGTGGCAATAGTAATTCTGCGCTGATTTTTGCATTGATGTTGTTGCTGCTCGTATCTGCTGAGCTAGTGGTGTGCATTGTATTCTGATGACAGCATGTCCTTTGTGTGATTCTTACTCACCATCAGATCCACTCTTTTCGCTTCCGCCTCAATACTCACAAAAGGTTCATTGACGGCTCGCTCTGTTTATCCAATAACACCAATATTACACACGTAGGGAAGCAATTGTGGGAACTTAAAAAAAAGTTGACTCTTTTGTTGGCCATAGGGTTTAGAGCGATGTTAAAAAGTCACTTAATAGCGCGTCGCTTTCTCTAAAACCCTACTTGATATTACCGACCTTGACGGAGCAGCGGGAACTCTCCATAGTCATCCTCAACAATCTGATGAGCTTGGCAGGGATGCTACAAACTAGACATGGCTTTGCAAAGTTCGTGCCTATGTACACTGTCATATGCGCCTTTGAAGTCGAAAAATAGATGGTGAATGTTGATCTTAAATTCCTGGGCCTTTTCCAAGTGCAAATACACCGTCGATTGTCGATTTCTGGCCTGAAACTGCATGAGTAATCAGATTGTTCACATAATACGGTAGATCATGGTTTTTAGGCGATCCTTAGGAGAATTATTCCCCCATAGTTGGCGCAGTCGAAAGAGCATCCTTTTTAGTGGATCAGACAAACGATGCTCTGTTCCATGTCTCGAACACGCTTTCCGCTGACCATATCTTACAGTTGAGCTGTTGCATGCTCCCAATCAAGTCGTCTTCAGATGCTTTAAAAAGGTCACTGTACAGTCCATAGGCGACATCAGGTCTTTGAGACTTTGAATCCGATATTGCTACCATAACTTCATCTAGATCAGGGAACGACATTGCTAGATATCACTGTCCGAAGTGAATGGTTAATTCAGCCTGATAATAATATTTTCATCGTCATAGCCTTTATAGAGTCTGCGGGAGTTGATTTTCATTACGATCAGCACCGACTGCAGCTATACCACTAGTTATGCAAGTTCATTTTTGCTTGCTTTCATTCTGACTTTGCAGCCCTGCTATGTTCACTTTATTCTCTGATGAAACTTTCGAACAATATTCCAGCAGCAACACCGCCGTATTTCCCTGATCATGTGCCCCTCGTGGTCTTTCTTTTTCTTTCCGAGAAGCCTGTGTTCTTACCATCTTTTCTGATCGTAGAGCTTACGGCTCTACATCGTCCTTTCATGTAGCTCAACTTTATATACTTTTTGTTTGTCTGCATGTACTTACTTTGTATTGCGTCAGTATTCCATCAAAATGATTATCTAGTCTGTATACACGGTAGCCAAAAATTTCTTTGTTATGTGAAGCATCAGCACCTGTAAATATTCGAGGTTTTGAATCTATATGTCTACCTGGGTATATATTAAGTTTCCCACCACGAGGCAAGGAAAGTCTTAGGAGTTCTACTTGTATTACACTAAAACCCTTAACAATAACGTGAGGCTAAGACTATGGATCACCCTTAATGTATTAACAATTCTTTTTGGTTATAGAAATAGCATCTAATCCAAGGTAACATCGTGTTTGTTTACTGCATATGAGTATGTGTGTTGTACTAAGGCTAATGCTCTGGGGTCATTACCTAAAGTTATTCCCTGTTTGTAAATATTATATACGCTCTTGTACAACAAAATGGCAGAGCCACCGTTTTCAAGAACCGGTGACGTATGTGTAATATATTTTGAAATAAATCATGACTAGGTATTCTATGGCGTATGTGGAACTTTTTGCAATGCTCTGTATTAAAGATATGGTGGAAGTGCTTCTATTCTGCTCGAAATGATTTTTTTTTTATAAAGCGCGCTCTCAAGGGATTTGAGTACCCTTAAAAACATTTGCACACAGCGCGGCAAAGGAAACAAAGAGAGGTACCGATCGATGTACGTTCATTTTAAATGTTTACAGGTTATAATAGAGAGCTCGACAGGACATTCCATAATGGAGTTGTACGGTTTAGGAAAGAATTCTTTTCTAATAAAGCAAATGCCTTTTATACAAATAATATTGGGTGATATTTCTTTTAGGTACAGTGGCGGGACATTAAGGCCACTACCACCACATAGTCAGAATTTCAGAATTTTTCGTCAACAAATGATTTTGTCTTCATGTTTGCAAATGTATCAGCGATACTGAAAAATTTAAGACTGGCAGGTGACCCTAAGTCGTTTAAGTCGTCGCTAACAATCCACGGAAGTATTTTTATACTAAGCACTGACTATGACTCCAGTACTTAACCCTTGCAGGACGGCAATTGAGTAGTAAAGTCTCCTCGAGTAACCTAAAGGATATTATAAAAGACACTGATCATTCCAGTTCTGGTTTACGGCGTGAGCACAGACGAAGTGCTTAAAAATGCTTTTATGCCCTTCGAGAGAAAAGTTCTTCTGCTATTTTTCGGTCCAGTTTGAATCGATGGAGAATGGCAATTTGACCTTTAAGGAGTGTGATGGGCTGTCTTACTCTATAAAATTAATTCTATCTTAGTGTATCCTTATCTGATATATCCTTAAACTGATATCGTTCGTACTGGCGATTTCAGTGTACACAATTCTAGTTGGCTTCGACTTTCTGGACAGAAAACACCCGAAGGGGGGGTTAAGATCTACGCTCCGGATAACAAGTTAACACAGCTTGTTAATGAGACCTGATATTGGGATTCATACCGTCTTCACCTGAAACTTGTTTTTAATTTATCACTCCGTTGATGTACTCTCTCCTCTATAGACCACTGTGTCAGATCAGCTGGTTTATCGTATACAATGAATGGCAATTGGAGCGAATTTAACAGCTACTTAAGGAATTTTAGATATTTATTGTGTTTACTCAATAAGGACATTGATGCCGCCCTCAAACACTATTCCTTTTGGAATGAGGTCCTTTACCCCACATCGGATAATGAGTATAAAATCATGAAGTACGACTCATTATATACGGTCCGTGTACTACGGGATATATTTTATTGGTTATGCAAGACCAGCTCTACGGAGAAAAACTGAAAAAAAATTCAAAAGAGCGAGGAATGACTGCAACGTCTATCTTAAGTGTATGAAATTCCAATACGACCAAATACTGAAACAAAATATTCTACAATGGCTAAAAGGTAGTGAAAATTATTCCGCCTCCATCTAAACGCTCATTTATAACGACATTTCACCCGCTAGTCCAGATGGTATATCTCACTTTCTTTTGAGGAGGTTCTTCCACACAGGCAATACTACTGCGTAAATTATTTCATCAATTCTACTCTTAATGGCTCTTTTCGACTAGATGTCCAGCCCGGCCCTAAAAAAATCGAATATTCTTCTCTCTCCTCCTGCGGATCTATTGCACTAAAGCTCCTTCTGCACAAGGTCATGGATACGATGATAAACCGTTAGCTTACAAAATATCTCGAAGCATGAAAACTTCACAATGAAAGCCAGTATGGTGCTCGCAGCAACAGGTCTTCTAGTGGTTTGACGGCATGTCTCATTGAAAAGTGAAACCAAAGCCTACACCAATTTGACGAAAAGAGCAAAATGGTTGTTTTCGATATTTCAAAGGCATTTGACAGAGTTTAGGGTCAGGCTTCTTTATCGAAAATACGTGTACGTGGCATCGATGAGTCGCTTTCAGGTTTGAACCAAAAATAAATGCTGAAATGCCAAGTGGCTCAATCATATCTCCGAAAATCTTTTTAATTTGCATTAATGACCTGTTGTCTGCTATTTCTAACTCCGCATAGAAATGCTTTCCATATTGGTTTCCAAAATATTCGGCTAAACAATATTAACGAAAGCAATATTAGCGGCATGACTAATTGCGGAACCACAAAGAGGGTAGAATTAATACTTTCAAAATATAATGTTGTCTGCTGTCTCTAAAGTGAACTTTAGGCACTCAACATTTAATCAAGAATTGTCACTTGCATGAATTTCTGTTCACGCTATGTATGTGAATGACTACCGTACTTTGGAATGACCACATATTCGATGCCACCAAAAACGCTGCCAAATATCTAGGTTTCCTGAAGTGATGTAAATACTGTCTGATCTAGTCACGATATACAAGGCATTTGTCCACTCAAAATTGGACTACAATGCCCAGATCTAGTCAGGTGCATTTCAGACCTTCCTGCATTTGCTGGATAAGAACCAAAACCGTGATATAGAACTCAAAGGTGATGCTAATATCACACAGTCACTTGATACCCTTGAGTACCGACGTAATATTCCCTGGTTTACCTTGATCTATAGCTTTTTTCACCAACAGTGATACAATGAAATCGCCAATAGTAATCCACCCCTTCAAATCTTCTACAGTAAGACCTGTCTCGCTTCGAAGTTAGTCATCAATCCCACTCCCGGACGTACTCTAAAATATCAGAATTCTTTCCTTTATTGTCTATTCAGCTTCAAACACTTTTCGGTAACCTATATAGGAAATTTGTATTGCGAATTGCCAACGCCACCGTTAATTCAACCTTGTCCGATTCTACAATCGTACGTTATTTCTGACAGCACAGAAAGGTGTTGTAATTTCTTCCTGCTGAACACTCACACTTATAAATCTGACATGTCATTTTACTTCCCCGTGGCTACAACGAGGAAATTAAATGAGTGCAATTAATATGTTACTCGTATGTCTACAAAACAAAATAAAAATTATTCCCTGATATACTACCTAAATTATAACACAAATACAACTTTTTATCTAAGTATCTTTATACGTATACTACACATGGACTTGCTCTTTCTATTGACACCCAGGCGTTTTAAATTTTTGCGAAAATCTTAGGATTGTTGGCTCACGATGGAGTACTAACTTTTTTCTTAAAAATCAAAAATAATGTTCCTGTATCTTAAAATATATACGAACATAGCATCTAAAATCTTCAAAACACCTACGAGGACACACTTCCTTTACAAAGTCCTAAAACAATACAGACATATTACAAAAAGTTGCACTGCTCTGTTTTACTGTATCACCGTTATGAAAAACATTTTCCGCTATTAAAAATCCTTGAAAGGCTTATACACTCGTGTTTACGCAGCTATGGGTTTATTTTTTCGCTACGTCGCCTCCAAAGTTCGAACCAAAACCAAAAGCAAAAATTAATGACACTGTCAACAGGTCCCCTCTATCACCCTGTCACAACCAAGAACTCAATAATTCCAATTTTCTCTCTCCTTGGCAGTATCCTAGAGAAGCTGACCACCAAAGGGACTATCTAAACGAAATTAAAATCACTACGAGTACATGGTAAAGAGTAGAGACCGTTATATCAACCCAACCAAGTACTATGTGTATAGTCATTGTTCTTATTGCTTACGCACTAGGAATGGGTCGTATTCGAAGATGGTTTTCATGTTGTGACGTCATAAGGGATTTAATTTCAAGGACTATCATGGACAATAATAATATAAAAAACAGAACAAGTTAACTGCAACAAAAGGGAAACAAAACTTCCTTTACTCTCACTCTCTGTCTCTAAATTCCTCTCCGATCTCTCAATTTCTCAATTTTTTTCTCTCTCCTTGTTTGTTCCTCTCAATCTTTGAAATCTTGAAATCTCTCGAAACGGTTCACTTTAGCGGTAATGGGAAATTGCGGCGAAAAATTGATATGACTGGATATTTCATGATGGAAAATGCTCAATATTCCCACTTTCCATTTGCACATGAGCAAACCAGTCACCGCATGTATCTACGAGTGAGTATCTTGCCAATGTTCGTATTCCGGTTTCAGGAAATGAATCTAATTAGTGTCAACCAAATTGAGGCATTTTCAAGAGCGTTCTTTCAACTTTGTTCTTGGGACTGCTATTGGAACAAAGCATGCTGACTAGGCATTCTACCTGAGCTTTTAAAACAAAACAAATTCACAACAGTTCTCTCTAGATTAACCGAAAAGAAAGAGAGTCAGCCGGCAATAAAGTCGTGCAAGAGAGTGGAAATCATCGTAGGAGAATCCCCGGGGGGTGTTGGATTTTCAAAAATTTCCGGAACAATTTTTGCTATTTTGGAGTTAACACAATTAACAAGCACTCATTTCCAACCAGTTGAACTTGTACTCAATGCAAACTAGGTGAACCGTACGTAAGAAAACAAAAAGCAAATGAGAAGCAAAGGATAGCATGAAAAACAAAAACGAACAAGAGCGAAAGAAAAAAAAGGTCTTTTTCAGTTTCCTTTACACATCGTTTATGATTTTTCAAGGGAGTGGTCCTTGCCGAGGACGGAAAATGCAGACGGGCTTATTTTTTAATTTGTCTGTTCCCTTTTTAAACCCCAACGATGGTAATGAGAATGTAAATAGTAGGTTAGATGGAAATGCGTGCTGGGGATACGTTAAATAAACGGATGAAAGACCGAGTACCTTGGAGTGACGGCAGATTTATTTTTTGCAGATTTATGCCACTAAGCTGATATGTCGATATTTGGGTCAAATACCGGTCAATTATTTGGAGATTTAAATTTGTCCGAATGAACCGATGATTAATAATGAATATCGAAGAAACGTGCCGATAATTGCATTTAGATTGATTTAAGAAAATTCTTGGGCAATTCGGATACATTTGTCGAAAAGGAGATTGAGAGACATATTAGTGATGGTATTATTCTTATATATGCTGCATGTAGATAGTTTATGTTAACTCTCTTGATAAATGGTGTCTTGTGGAAAATTTTCAAGTTTAATTTGTAACTGATTAGCAGACAACAACGGTATCGTTCAATACGCATATTTTGAGAATTCAACAATCATTGAAATTAGTTAGCCAACGTTACAGATTGTTTGATTACAAAACACATACATATGTACTTACATACATATAGCGCAGAAAACAGCAGTGACGCTGGACATAGTGTCTGATTTTTAACGTAAACCACCTGTCGTGTAGACTTATGTTTACGGCATGCCCATACATCCATGGGGTAAGGATACGCCTCGCCATCGCTCTCCGTCATTCAATTGATACAAATTTGGAACTGTATTGCCGGAACAGGTTACACCCTTGGTATGGGTCGAGGCCGACCTAAAACCTCTTACTGCTCTTAAGGCCGCAGCAACCAGTACTTATTGCAACTCTACATTGGGTCAAGCCAACAGGAAGACACTTCCCTTGACTTTGGATTTAAACCACAGCCACCCTGACGATCCCACAAGGGGGCCTACCTCTAACAAGTCAGGCCCGGACCGAGATCCGGGGGGCTCCTGACTCCCATGCTACCGTGATTTAGGTCCTGATAGGGACTACCGGTGGTCCAGCCACCAACAAGACCTATGACCAGCAACTTGTGATTGATCGAATCGTAGCAACCTTCGGTAGCGGCATCTGAAGATGTTTACGATAAGACCAGTACTTTGCTCTGCCCCCGTTCATTATTAGACAACGTCATTAAAGCGCGAAACCTTGATAATTGGGCGGGGGCCCAGTGACGCTGGACATTAAAAATACCTTTAACTCAGCAATAGGTCACTAGCCAGAATGGGTACAGTAAACTGCTTACGAAAGTTTGCATCCGGCTGCTTCGCCGGATGTTGAGATATGACATCGACGAAAAAAAAAGTAGCGGGAATCCCACAAGGATCGGTTTTGGACACCTGCTCTGGAATATTATGTACAACGGAGTTCTGCAATTAACACTGCCTCCAGAAGTAACAATAATCGGTTTCGCTGAAACCATCGTTATTGTAACTGTTGCAAAGAATACTATATTTGCGAGATAGAGTCAGCTACGGACAATGCAATTAATCCCATCAAACACTGGTTAATATCATGGGTATAAGGGTAGGAAGCCAATGGACTTACTTTATGGACTTAACTTTATACCTCACATCGAATATTCGGGCAAAACGATTTCATAGCTCCAGGCAGCATTTTCTCGATTACTGTCAAACATCGGAGGACCCAGATATGCCAGAAGAATCTTAATATCTAAAGTAGTTAACTCAGTCCTGTTATACGCTGCCCTCGTTTTGGGTAGGGGTCCTAGCGAAAAACTAGACAAGGGAAAAATATCATCAGCATATCGATTCAACGCATTAAGGGTAATCACTGATTTTAGAACAATTTCGGACCAAGCAGGTTTTTTTAATAGCCGAGATGTTTCCCATCGATATCCTTGCGGACGAGAT
This sequence comes from Volucella bombylans, assembly GCA_949129095.1. Lineage (NCBI taxonomy): Eukaryota > Metazoa > Arthropoda > Insecta > Diptera > Syrphidae > Volucella > Volucella bombylans. The sequence continues at coordinate 85,187 of CASBSA010000077.1, forward strand.
ACAAAGAGTCTATAATAGGAGAACTTCTAATAAGCAAGAGGCGACAGTCGTCGACAAGATCAAGTTAGAAGAAAGAGCCACTTCAATGACCGGTTGGTAAGCTCAGTGGAACACCACTGCGAAATGTAGATGGACCTACAGCTTGATCGCATCCATAGAAGTTTGGAAAAGCCGAAGCTATAGAAACTGTAACTATCATCTTACGCAGTTCCTATCTGGTGACGGTGGCTATCGAAAGTATCTATACCGCATCGGGTACGATAGGTTTTGCCCAGACTGGATTAGAGACCTGATATACCAAACCCAAAGTCAATATTGCACACTCTTTGGCGCAACCAAGAAAAATATAAAACGGGAAAATATTACAGATACTTTAAAACATAAAGATATCTCCAAACATTCATTTCCGATTTTCGGGGTGAATGCAAAAGATTCCCTTTCTAGAAGTTCAACCCACACATTATATTCATCATTTATTTGAAATTTATTTCTTTCGCCTCCAACACTTAAGATTTTTCAGGCCCTTTTCCATTTATATACATTTTAACAAATTTTACATTATTTGATAAAAGATACATAGGTATGTGCGTATTGTCATTTTCGAGTCATATATATACAGTGACGAGCAAAAGTGGGCAAGCGTTTCTAAAAGTTTATAAAAAGCATTAAACAAATTATATACTCAAATGTAAGCAGATTATTGTATTTTTTTATTTCTTATAAATTAATAAACATATATATTCAAATGCTTCGTAAATGGTAAAAACTTGAAATAAATTAACAATTAGTTAAAATATAAAAATTGGGACTTCGCTATTTTTGCACATTTTTGCTAAAAACTGCCTTAAGCGGTGTTACTCCAATAACAAATTTTTCATTCTTCGGCAAATTGCATAGTCTGGAGCTGTGCAATATTACTGCTAATTTATATATTACGCTAATTTGTTCAGTGGGAAGTGAGTAATTTTATTAGAGTGCTAGGAAGTGTCGCAATGAAGAGGATAAGAGAAATTACTAGAATACCTCAGTATTTCAAAAAGTTCTCTGATAAATGGAGTTCAGACTCCAATTGCAAAAATAGGACGATTTGGACGCAAGGTGAATGGAACGCGAATTGAAAAGTTGCAGCCAAAACAGGCATCGCAAAATATTAAAAAGCCTGCAAATGAGCGGACAGCGCGTCATGCACTTCACAGGATTGGTTTAGTCTCGAAAAAAAAAGCCAAAAAAAACCTCTTCTTTCTTCAAAAAATGTGAAGGTCAGATAAGTGTTTACAAAAGCAAATAGAACCATTGGAAAAATGTGTTCTGGTCCGATGAAACCAAGGTCAATCCGTTTGGTACGGATGGCAGATCATACTATTAGTCACGTCCTGAGTAACCATCCCCTATAGTGTCTATGAAATCACATTCCAACAAGATGGGGAGCCTAACCACATCTCCAAAATTGTGAAGGAATTTCAGGAGTTTAAAAAAACGAAATGGCCGCCAAAAAGTGCCGATCTCAATACAATTGAGAATTTACGGTTCATTGGGAAGAGGCGATTGTGACAGTATGGGAATTATCTATCCAACGTAAACGAGTTACGAAACCGAATAACAGACCAAAACCTACACAATTTGTTTGAAAGCATGCCATAGCGTTGTGCAGAAACTATTGAACTGATGTGGACAAAATATTAAAATTTAAAAATTTGCCAACGTTTCAAAATTGAACAAGTTCACAAAAGTGTTTTTTTTTTCATTATTGCCTTGTTTTTTTCTTACCTTTATATGAAATATATTGTAAAATTAATATTGAAATATAAAATGTAATTGCTTTCTAAATTATTTGAGTTTTTTCTTTTAAATTTTTGTAAATATAGAATTGTCCAATTTTATACCTCACTACGTGTACATTTTACAGTTGTTTTACGAAACCCATAAAAAAAGATACATAAATTAGAAAAGGATAAAGAACAAATCAAACAAACAAGAACGAGTAATTTATAATCGACATTAGTTCAAAGGAAAAATACAAAAAATAAGAAATAAAATTGTTCTGCAGTAATGTTGACATCATTTATCGAGGATTTAAGAAATGTGTTACTTTGATGTACCCTGACCCATGTAAACTAAAATTGCTCTATTGCCTCGTCACACTTGGTTGGTTATGAGAGGCAGGAGTGAAATCAGTTAAGTGCCATTTTAATCGTATTCTTTTGAATTTTTTTTTTTTACGTTTGAAGAAATGAATACTTTCTTAGTTCAAATAAAATCCACTTTAAATTCCAGACTTTTGCTCCCACTTACTGACGATCCAACCGACTTAAGCGTTCTCACTCCGGCCCATTTTCTCATAAGGAGAACCTGCAAATGTTGTTCCAGGACCATTCCTATTGGACCTTAAAACCAACCGATTGAATAGATGGCAGGAAATCCAGCAGATGCTCCAACACGTTTGGGATCGATGGGAGAAGGAGTACTTGTCACGCCTACAAACACGTCCAAAGTGGACATTATCAAAAAGAAATTTACAAATCAACTATACCATATAGTCATCATCACGGATGAAAGATTTCTCAGTGGCCACTGGCTAAAGTAGTCGAAGCGCATCCAGGAGCAGATGGCATATGCAGGGTTGGAACTGTGTGTGCAAATGGGAAAACATACAAACGTTTCATTACGAGGTTATGCCTGCTTCCTAATGTCAACACACCAACTTCTTCATTCGAAACGAACCATTTACCATAAATAATGTTTATTTTCCAGGCATCTACGCATCTACATCTTCCAGTTATTTCAACAATAATATTATTTTTATTTTTTTTGTCCAGTTAGCGAGTATCAGGCGCTAGAAATCCTGTTCCAACATTCATCATATGAGAGGAAATGCTCATATCTGTAAGGGGTCAGTTGGCCACGGAGGCATCCATGATGCAGGAGTAGTTGGCAGTGGCACGCTCGCGGTTGCTCGGCTCTAGCTCGTCGGGTTGGGTTGGTTCTTGCCACTACCCCGTACATCGCAACTCAACTTACCTTTTTGCTTCCTGCCGAATTATAAAAAAAAAGAGAGAACAAAGATAGCCTGGAGAAAGCTACGTTATTTTACGGACGGACTTAAAAGATAGGAGGAGAGAAAGATGATAGAAGAAAGAGGAAATGAAACAGCAAGATCACTTCTGTGTGCCATCACCACTGTGCAAGACCGGGACTTTCGCGCTTAAAACTAACTAATCCTACACTAACCTAAACCCTAAATACCGACCTGAAATAAGCCAGGTGTTGTTGGCTGAGGATGGCCAACCCACCCTTATCGCACTTGTATGCGACCAATTGCTACCATTCTGGCCAGATCTGTGAATTGTAGCCCCTAACGAAATTCCTCCCAGTCGCCACCTGTAAAAAAAACAATCAGCGGAAGTCAGTCACGTCATATTCGTTATGTCGTCTTCGTGTGTACGTCACGTCCGGTCACAGTCGCCCCATCGAAGGACGGTCGGTCCGCCCATCCACACACCACTTGCGTTGGATTCACTCCATCATTTTAATAAAAAAAAACCTTAATTCAATTCATGACCATGACAATTGATTTATTAAAAAAGATAAATTCACAAAAAAAAATCTTAATAAACAATACGAGTTTTTTTTTGAATTCTATTAAAAAAACTTCTGTAAGGCTACTGTTATTCTAGCCAAAAAAAGAAACTTGAAAATATACGAAAGACTTACCGAATTTCAGATCCCTCGTAGTACTGGCGCCAGCACTTGAAGAACCTTTGCAATCTCAAAAACATTTTTTTTTTCTTGCGCACAAAACTAAATTCAAATACAATTCAAAAAAAATATCGCTTAACCCTAATCTTACTCTACACAATTTAATAAATCAAAACAATTCTACCATATATCTTAATATATTATATTTATCTAATTTTATCATGATCTCTATACTACACTTATTCACAAAATGCAGATCTTATATTTTATTTGTAATATACGAGTATATGTATATGTACATATGTACTTATTTTCTTGTACTTATTTTTATTTTCTTTTTCGCTGTATATCACTGATTCGACCTTTTGTTTGTTTTTTTTTTGTGGATTTTTGTTGCAATTGTTGTTGTGGGTATCCCGCGGAGCACCTCTTGCAGGCGATGTAGCTCTGTAAGTTTATGGGGTGGGGGATCCATTTCGCACTACGATTTTATTTTTTAATTTTTTTTTTTTTTTTTTTGCACAACACCAGTAAGGACTTTTCGCCCACCAGCTTATTTGTGGGTTGTCCTTATAGCACCGGTAACAAAAAAATGACACCGCTTAGGTGTAATGGGGGAGGGGGTGGGGGTAGTTCAAATTTAATATTTTTTTTTTTTTTTTTGCGGCAGTCACTTTGGGTTTGTTTTTTTTTGTTTTTGTTCTTTGTTTTGCCCGTAAGAATTTCTCGGCAAACTCTTTTTTTTTTTTTTTTTTTCAAAAAAAAAATCAAGAACGCGGACACCCGGTGGATATCGCAAAAAGGATCGGTTACGTATCTCTGGAGTGGCTACCTGTACGCGCCGTAGTCCAAACTCCGTTTTTTTTTTTTTTTTTTCTGCGATACGATTTGACAGAACAAAAAAAAGAACGAGCGAAACTCGAATATTCGCAACCTTGTTGCTTTAACTTCCAGACACCGACTGTCTCGACTTTTTCAAAAAAAAAAAGTTCCACTCAACACGACCTTGTCGCTGTGTGGGGAAGACAGTCATAAGAAAAAACCCGATTTCGTCGGCTGATTTGATCAGCTGATCGAAACCAGTAAGGCTATTGACCTGTATAATTGGTCTCGTTCTCTAAAAAAAATTTCTTTTGTCCCATTTCCTTGCTTCCTCTTTCACTTACTACTCATATAATTCAATAGGTTCCTGTCTACATTAGATTCTACATCCCAGTACACAACCTAATCTAGATTACTCCCACACGATCTGTAGCCTTAGCAAGGCTTTCCACCTCTTCCTCCTGAATTTAAATTGACTAAACACAACACTCTCTACGACCAAAGGGACATATTCACCATAGTAACAAGAACACAGGGAGAGAGTGAGCCTACGAAGAAAGTGGAATGAGGGAATTTGAAAATAGAGGGGCGTTTAATAGAGTCAGGTCTTGTATGAGTTGGGAAAGAGAGATTAGTAGGATCAATTAATGGATTGGTAGGGGAAAAGGTCTGTTTTTTGACAAGGGGTAAATTTACTGGACTTGGTACAGTGACGGAACACAAATCGAACATCACAATGAAACATATTTATTTGTTCTAAAAAGCTGACGCTACATATGCAAACATTCAGTTGCATCTGTTATCTATTTCATTTAAAAATTTGATTTGTATCATTATTTAAGAACAGTAGTTCTTCTCCGGCGGTATGTTAAGATCCTTTGTTCCTACTATCCTTAATCAATACTTTAAATGTCAAATAATTTCCCTACATTTCACTTTTGCAGCATACCGCTTCGTATGATCCGAATCGTTTAGATCGTTTCCGAATTCATTAAATGTTCATATTGTATATTAAACTTTATTTTTCATTGTTTTTTTTTTTGTAATAATAATTTTATTTTATAGAGCTATCGAACAAGACACATAATCTATATTAGAGAGAAGTTTGAGTAAGTTAAGATTATTTGAGGCCCTAAAATTTATTTCTTTTTTGTCAAAAGTCATTCCTAAGAATTTATGAGTTTCACCAAATTTCAACTTAGCTTTATTGAGTGAGGAAAGTTTCCGTCTTTTCTTCGCCGAGAATGTCTACTTTTTTTCCTGCTACAGAACCAAACATATAATTTCTCTGGGCATGTTTGTAATAACTCTTTCAAGATGTTTATATTTTTAGGAGAGCTGAAAATGGCCAGATCGTCAGCGTATGTAGCACACTCTAATGGAGCTGGTATTCGCGAAAAGATAATATTTTCCGCTATTATAAAAAGAGTTGCACTTAGGACCGAGTGTTCTCCAGTTTCTTTTCGTTTGAAAAAGTGGAAGGACAATATTTTCTTTAAGTCCGGCTTTCATAAGATACTCAACAATATTTCGTCTTCACACTGTATCATATGCTCTTTTCATATCAAAGACTATAGAAATAAGATACTTTCTGGCACAAAAAGCTTCCATAACTTCAGACTCGAAGTATAAAAGATTGTCGATAGTACTTTTGTGCTTACGGAACCCGGATTGAAAGTTTTAAGTAAATAATTACTCTCAAGGAACCATTGATGCCTTTTATTTATCATTATTTCCAAAAGTTCACAAAATCATTGGTAAGCGAGATAGGCCTGCATCTTTTCTTTTTTTCAATATCGTAATTAAGAAAGATTTTCTCCACATAAACGGAGATGTACGAATAGAAAAGATTTTGTTATAAAAATAAAACAGACAATGCAGATCAGAAATGTTCATATTTCTTATAGTGTCATAGTGAACCATATCCACTACATTAGATGATCCCTTACATTCAGAAATAATATTCTGAAGCTTTTTGAAAGAAAACTTGCGGTTGTAATTATCTGTTTGATTAGGGGGGATACTCGTACGAAGTTCGGATTACTTATGAATTTTAAATTCTAGATTATACTCGTAATTTTCAGAGCTAGAAAATCCTATATAAATGATGGAAAATCCTTCAACAATATCTTGTTTTTTACTTAGCCACTGACAGTCTAAAAGAATCGACGTTATACGGGTAGATTTGCTTTTCCATTCAGATTTTTTATCTTTCCAAATATTTCAGAAGAAGGTGTTCTGATGGATATCGTACTTACATATCCCTCTCAAGATTTGTTTGTTATAAAACCTAATCATTTTTCTTGCCTTGTATTTGACTGAAATAAAGTCCTGTTATATATTCTGGGAAATTTCCACCAATGAGCAGCTTTCTTCTTAATGACAGAGGGGGATTTCGGTATCGATTTCGCAGCTGCATAAATAATTCTATCTAGTGTAAAGTTTTCAGGTTTGTCAATATTTTCAAATTTCATGTTCTGGGGCTCTAATGATAAATTGTTCCTAAACACTTCCCAATATGCATTTTTAACTGAAAAGTTTTTACGTTGTTTATTTTCAGTGTCACTTTGGATGACAGGCACGATCACTTATGTATGTAAAGGGTGTTGTTTTTAAAGATGTATAGTACAAATTCAATATGAAATGAAACACTTAACGCTAATGTTAATGTCTATGATATTAGCTTTATTTAATAGATAATTTTATGCCATTAGTGTTTAAATATGATATCGGGCATATGCGCGCTACAATTAGCTCGAATGAAGCGCAATCGTGAAGTCCAATTTTCGACAACTTTGCCGAGCAACTGGGGCCTTATAGCAATAACACGGCAAATGTTGACTTCCAATTCGTCCAACGCTTCTGGTTTATCGGCATAGACTAATGACTTCACATAACCCTAAATAAAGTAATCTAAACGTGTCGTGGAGGCCTGTTCACAGGTCCATTGTGAGATATTATGCGCTTAGCAAATCTTTCCCGCAATAAATTGATGGTGTCGCGCGCCGTGTGGTATGTTGGGTCATCTTGTTGACCGTCATCGTCTGTCACCACGATGCCATTCAACTGAGGAACGAAGAAGTCAGAAATTATGTTTTAATAGTCAGTGTCTCAAACCAGACAGACGTGTTTTTCTTGCTCTCCCTTTAATTAATTTAATTTTCGTCAAATTGCATTTTCCGGTTCTTAAACCCAGTGCTTGAATTCTCTAATTTTTTTTTTTTTTTTTGTGCAATTTTTTCAGTGCAAAGCCCCTAACTATATAAAATTGCAACGAAGCAATACAAAAAAAAAAAAATAATAAATAAATAAAAACAATAATTCGACCTAATATTTATACCCTCACTGACCTACTCAACTAAATTAAATATGTCTTGCGGAATTGCCAATTGTGTAATCGATGACTGCAGTGCTGACTGGGTAGCTTGCAAGGGCATCTGTGGGAAAGCCTTTCATGCCGTTTGTGTCGGGTTAAACAAAAGAAATACGGTGTTTATCAAGGAATTCTCTAATAACCTCCTTTTCTTCTGTGATGAGTGCAAGTGTATCTCACTCTCGCATGTTCTTTTGGCAATAAAATGCCTAAGCGATTCCAATGACTCCTACCAAGACGCACTCGCGAAAAAGATCACGGACAAAATTTCGGTCATCGAAAGCAGTGTTAAAAGTGTTGAAGAGTTACGGAACTCAGTGCAGACCTCAGCCGAACTAATAAAATCCAAAGTAAGGCATATGGATAAACAAATTGCTGGTCTAATCGAGTTAGACTCTGGGAGATCCAGGAATGAAGAAACTCCCTTAGGTCACCTGGATAAAGTGTTAAGTGACATCAAAGCCATCTGTTCTACGCAAGTTATATCCAACCAAAAAACTTGCGAGTTGATAAGCTCTCTGCGTGACGACATTGACATTCATTTCCAGTCCTCGTCACGCAAACAACCATCTCCTAAAGAATCCGATCCTATGCTCGAAGTTATCTTCGATAAAGTGAACGATGTCAGTGATGAACTTACTGCGACTCGATCCCTCGTATGCGATATTGAACATCACATCGCAACAATAAACAGCAAAATCGTTGACCCACCAAACTTCCCGCAGCCTTACCAGAATGTTCCCTATAATACGTCGCTAATGGCTGAATTAATGGAACCTGAAGTGGATTCACACTCACCCCCACATACAAGTCATCTGCGGACGGTTCAACCAACTGATTCTTGCGAAGTTTCTTCCAACCTGATTATAAAGACCACATCTACGTCAACACCTCCAATCGCTGCCCCACGGAGGCTTATCAATCACTTCAACTCAACTTGGACACGTTCTGAATGGCAGCGTAGACTTGATAAGCTTGCTTCGAAAAATCAATTGGTCACTACGCTACTTATAAAAGGCGCCCCACCACACGCTGATGCTGATTGGATCTCGAATTTCTTCGTAAAGAAATATGGCATTACCATTAGCCACTGTAATTTAATTCCAGCATCTCACCACAGAAGTAAGCGCAGCTTCAAGTTCAATATGCCGGCCAAATACGAATGGCTATTCCATAATCCAGCCAGCAACAATTTCAACCTTAGAAAGATGCGTGTCTGCAAATGGTTGGAAAATACGACCAAGAAGCAGGATAAAGTCAAGCAGTCCGTCTTACCTAAACCATCTATTAAAGTAGCAAGTAAACCCAATTTGCAAAGACCCACCTCCTCTTCTCAAAACAAACCCAGCTCCAATTGGAGCTTTAAAACTAAAATGTTTCCTAATTTTAAGCCTCCTACCCATACTCCAACTCCGTCTATTCCACCCCAAACCAAGCCCCGACGTCAACGTGTCTCTTTTGACTTAACACCTATTAAAAGCTTCCAGCTCGCCTTCTCCCTCGGTTTCAAGGGCCCCAGTCCCTATTTTTGATACACCACCAAACCCAGCTAGCAACTCAATTCCCAACTTCGACCTTAAAACTGGAGCTAAGTACCCTAATTTCATTAACTCCCATACCCTAAACCCCACATCTCATCCCTCATCCAACTCCTATCCAATCATTTATCTCCCTCCTCCAATGCTCCTATTCTTGATCCCCTTTTTCACCCCACTGTTAAACTAACACAGCAAACCAATGGCACTACAGAAAGTCGATATGCTCTCTCTAGGCTCAGAGAAAGAAAGATATATGAAAACATTCGTCTCTTTCTTGCTTATCTACATGACAAATCGGACTCGGTCTGCTACGAAGGGAAAACCATAACCAGTGTCATGGTTTCCATCCAGCAGAAAGGCCTCCCTACCGACCCTATCAGTCTCAGGAACCTTTATGTCAGGTACCACGAGATTTTTAACATGTCCCCTCAGAAAGTAGCAGACGACCTCGCTGCATTCGGCAACTATGTTCACTCTAAACGAGTATCACACCTACAGCGAAGCCGAGCCGACCACGACAAATTTTTTCGTCCATATCGTGCCTCCCTTGCCAGCGCTTAAACCATCCTGCCTCACACCTCCACCCCACAACATCCATCTTACATTTTACTACCAGAATGTAAGAGGTCTTCGCTCTAAAACCAATGCTGTCCTACGTCAATCGCATGCTCTTCCCTTTGATATCTACGCCTTGACCGAAACCAATTTGATTCCCGACATAAAGAACCAGAAATTGTTCCCTCCTACTTTTAATGTTTTCCGCGACGACGATCCTACCCGCACAAATAAAGATTCCCCCTGTCGAGGCGTCCTACTGGCGATGGACAACAGCCTTAACTCTTCCCCCATTACAATGTCTTCATCCTCTAAAGCCGACTTTGTCGCAATAAAAATATCACTGCCTCTCAAATCCCTTTACGTTGTATGTTGCTATATCCTACCAGCTCAACCTATCGAATCTTACCAATTTGTTATTGATGCGATCGATCATTTAATTGACCTGTCAGACCCTATTGATGATATCCTTATTTTTGGCGACTTTAATCTTCCTCAACTACAATGGACTCCATCAGATGATCAATCGTTTTTCATCGCTTCAAATGCCAACTCAGCTAAGGAATGTCTCTTCTTAGATCGCTTAACAGACTCAAGTCTATGCCAAGTCAGTGGTATATCCAATTTTATGGGCAGGCAATTAGACCTTATTTTCACAACAGATCCAATTAACTCCTCAGTCTCAGTCTCTCCTCAGTCTCTCAGTGAATATCTCAGCAGATCCCGATTTAACTTTCACAACCTAAGTATAAATGACGCCTAATCCATTTTTTATAAAGAAATATTTAATTCTTTTTCCCTTTACGTTCCGTTTTCCCGCCTTAAAACATCATCTACTAGTCCTCCCTGGTATAATCGCAAGCTTCGTTCCTTACGAAATCAGAGAAATAAGTTATGGGCTCTTTTCCTGCGTACCAGATCCTTTACCGACTATTCCAACTATCTTGGTGCTTATCTTCATTTCACCGAACTTTACGATTCCCTTTACCAGCGCTACCTTAACAATGCGCAAGTCAACCTTATAAACCACCCTAAGTCCTTTTTCCAATTTGTTAACTACAAAAGAAAGTCCGATGGTTACCCTCCTTCCCTCTCTTTCAACAACAGGTCATCAACCGATCCACTCACCATTGCCAACCTATTTGCCACATTTTTTAAACAATCCTTCACCAACGACTCCTTTGTACCAGATCCATCCTATTTTAGTTACCTACTGAACTTCTCCAATGGCCCACTTCTCCCTCATATTTTTGATCCGTCTTATATCGAACACAAATTACACCAACTCAATGACGAATTCACACCCGGCCCAGATGGCCTCCCTGCCATATTTCTTAAAAAATGTTCTTCCTCTCTTTCCCTTGCCCTTTCTAATCTCTTCCGTCTATCAATTTCACAAGGAGAATTTCCTGAGGCTTGGAAATCCTCCTTCATAACCCCGATCCACAAGAAAGGATCAAAGAATGAAATAACCAACTATCGTCCCATCGCTAAACTCTCTCATATACCCAAACTCTTCGAAAGTATTTTGTATGAAGCTCTAAGCTTCCAATGCAAATCACTTATTTCTCCTAGACAACATGGCTTCCTAAAGGGTAGGTCAACTACCACAAATCTCGTTGAATTCGTATCCTTTGCCCTCTCTGCCCTAGAGAATGGCAATGAAGTCGATGTAGTTGCAACCGATTTTAGCAAAGCCTTCGATAAAATCTCTCATCGGCTAATCATCTTTAAATTGTCTGCCCTCGGCTTTGAACCCATATTGTTGAAATGGATATCCTCTTACCTCAAAAACCGTTTTTACAGTGTTCGTTTTAGGTCAGCCCAGTCCGCTCCATTTTTGGCCACCTCTGGAGTTCCACAAGGCAGCCATCTCGGTCCCCTTCTTTTTGTATTAACCATAAATGATCTCGATATGATCATCAAACACTCGTCTGTCTCCCTTTACGCCGACGATACCAAATTTTTCAAAACCATTTCCTCTCCCCATGACTCTTTCCTCCTTCAACAAGATCTTGATAGTTTTTCGATCTGGTGCCTCAAAAATTCTTTGGAACTTAACATCGCCAAATGCCAATCCATCACCTTTTCACATAAGCGGAACCAATCTCCTCCCCGACTCTATCTTCTCCATAACCAAACTACCTCCTCCGTACAATCTCTTCGTGACCTCGGCATTTTGTGTGATAGCGAGCTCAACTTCCGTTTACATATGGATGAGATAATCCTCAAAGCCAACTCTGCACTAGGTTTTGTAAAATGGTGGTCCAAAGAATTCAACAACCCATACGTGACCAGGTCCCTCTATATTACCTTTGTTCGCCCCCTCCTAGAGTACGCCAGTCAAGTATGGTCCCCATATCATCGTTTTCATATTTCGAGAATTGAAAGCATTCAGCGCCGTTTTCTTCGATTTGCTCTCCGAGGTATGCCCTGGGACGATCCTTTTAATCTGCCCCCCTATCAAAACCGTCTCAACCTTATCAACTTAAACACCCTTGAAGATCGCAGAGATGCTACAGACTTTATCTTCATTCATCGACTCCTTTCAGGTCACGTTGAATGCGCGTCCCTTCACAACTCCAGTTTCCTCAACACTAACCCTCGTAATCTACGTACCCCTCGACTCTTTTATCTACCAACCCACCACACCTCCTATGGCGCGAACGAACCAATCTCCCGTATCCTACGTCAAATCAACTCAAACCCTACCGTCTTTGATTTCCACCGTACCACTCCCTACCTCAAATCCGTTCTCCTTCACCACTCCAACCAACCTTAGTTTTAAGTTTTAGTTTAAGTTTAATTTGTAAGTTATAGCTTGTATTAAGCCGAATAAATGGGGGCGTTCGCCCCCACCGAAATAATAAATAAAATAGCGCTCTTCATTGACGGTAACATTCTGGTCAGCATCGTCTTTAAAGAAATATGGGCCGATGATTCCACCAGCCCATAAAGCACACCAAACAGTGAGTTTTAATGGTTGTAAGAGCGTCTCGACAAAGGCTTCTGGGTTTTTTCACTCCAAATTTGGCAACTTTGCTTGTTTACGTATCTATTTAACCAAAAATGGGCCTCATCGGAGAACAAAATTTTGCGTTGAAAATGAGGATAAAGCTGAATCACGTTTTCGGCTCATTCACCGAACCTGCGACGCGTATAAGGGTTACGCTGTTTGAACTCTTGTACAAGCTGGATCTTATAAGCTTTTATGCCAAGATCTTTCCGTAAAATCTTCCACAAAGTGGATGTGCATAGCTCCAATTGCTTTGCACGATGTCACATCGACTCATGCGGATTCTTCTCAACACTGCTCTCCACAACTGCAATAACTTCTTCTGTTCGCACTGTTTGTCATCTTTGGCGATGTGTATTATTCACTAGAGTGTACGTGGTTTGAAAACTATTCATCGTGTTCTGAATAACTTCCTCAGATGGACGAATATGTCGACCGTAAAATGGATGTAGCGCACGATCAGTTTGCCGAACCGCACTATGGTTTTCAAAATAAGTTTTCACAATTTACACGCGTTGCTCTGGCGTTAATCTATGGCGAAACATACTAACCACAAATCAACTTCCAGCTGCCAAATTGACAATCTGTAGAAACAGTGTTACCAGTTTAAAAACTAAACCTCTGAAAAAAACACCCTTTATATCGGTGATAAATCAGTCGAAATAATTTTCGAAAATACTGTCAATGCAACTATATGTTTAAAGCAAAGTTAAGGGAGATTCTCAGCAGATTTGTTTTTTCTAAAGTCATTATTACAGGCTTTTCCAGCAGACTTATAGCACGTTACGACTCCACCGTATCACCCATCATCGAATGGCCAGGCAGAAAATTGCGTTAAATCCACCGAAGCCGCTTTGAAAAAATTGGTTTTAGAAGGCCAGACAATTAATGTCGCAATTCTGAGATATTTATTCGATTACCGAACAACGCCTCACAATGTTGTCGGAGAAACACCAGAGTCACTGTTATTGGGTAGGCAGGTTCGAGCAAAGTTCGACCAAGCAAAAATACTAAGAATGTTAATACCAGTGTTGGAAACACGATATTGAAATTTATGGTAAAAAAGGTACTAAGATTTTCAACACGGGTAACGCAGTGTGGGTAAGGATGTATAAAAGCAATAAAAGATATTGCGTTATGGGGTGCATTTTAAAAGTTTTAGGGCGAAACACAGATTCTATTTGTCCTGAAAATAGTAATGTCACCTGGAAGCAGCATATAGATCAGTTAAGAATGTGCGCTATAAATGTCATCCCGAAATAACATACGAGTACTATCACAGACACAAGCATTGACACTTCCACAGACTGGCGATTACATCAATCCAACAATTCAGCTGATGATACAAATAATTTTGCAAATAAGTCTCCAGCAAACACAGAAGCATACTTAGATATGCCAAACAACACTTACTAACTGCAGAGTCTGATGACACAAGTAATATGCATAACACTGTATCAGTTAAAGCATCTACTGCGGCATAGTCAGGATTATATCGTGAAATAATAATTCTGATCTGATATTGATATGCAAAAAGAATCATGATCTGTAAGATTGACTAAAAACATTTACAAATAAACGAACACAATGATTCGCCGAATTAAGTATGGACACTTTTAAAGTAAGTATTTAATATGAAGTCAGCCTTAGCTTACTGAAGTTTGCCACATTTGGATTTGACGTAGGGAATACATAATTGAATTTGACACAAAAAGCTAACTCTTGTTCCTCTTTCTCCGTTTTAGACTCATCATTCTTTTTACTTACATTTTATAATCTAAATAAGTCGAAGTAGTCAATTCTGAAAAGTATATTTTTAATAAAAGGGGTTATTGTAAGCTAAACAGTTTCATTAGCGGACACATAAATATTACATATAATATTACTGCCTGAACACGGGTTTCCAGATCCAGTTCATCGCAATGAAATGATTAATGATTAACCACCGATTTAGTACAACACTAGCTGTTGTTACTATTAAAAAAAATACCGGTGGACCTAAAGGCCACCACCCAAATAACGAGAAACAACAAAAAATCTTTAATTCCGTTATTTTATCAATGGGAATCATCTCAATGCAATGCATAAAGCTTTGCTCACTCTCGATTTTGCCTTTCGCGCTCTAAAGTATTATAGTGGAATAATTATTTGTAGCAAATATGTCAGAGTATGCTGCTGGTAAATATTTTTAAATTCGGAGAATTTAATTAAAGACTAAATAAGGCTCTGTCACTATGAACTAAATGCGTTGGTTCAATTTTGTAGTGACGAGCTAATTTTTTTTTTATTTTTTGGTTCCTAACAAAAAAGTAACATCGTGAAACTTTTTTACATATGAAGATTGGATTGTTAGCTTTAAAATAATGCTTAATTAAAGTGCCGAAACTCAGCGCAAGAATGTTCTTTCTTCTCCTACAGGTATCAATCCCCGTTTTCAGGGCGCCCATTCCCTTTACGTCAAGAAGTTTTTTTAATCATCTAGACTGAAAATCTTTTGCAGTACGTAATGTCAAAAAAGTCAAAAACTGTTCTTGATGAATCTGCTCAAAATGACTCGAATACAGTAAAACTTTTGTATCACATCTTTTCAAAAAGTATAAACTTAAAAAAGTATCACCAGAACGATGTTTAGAAGCTGAAGAATTTTGGCTTCAAAAAGAGTTCCTAATTCCATTGCCTGAAATTCATGTGTCAACAACTTCTAGACAAGGAAGACCGAAAAAGGAATTCTAGCAATGCGGATACAGAGCTAAAAAAACAAAAAATTCGAAACATTATGGAAAGATCGGCCGAAGAATTACCATTTTCTGTTGAGTTTAAGCTTAGAATAGAAGGAAAGCGTTCTAAAGCCGAAGTCGTAAAAAGAGTTATTGAGTGTTGTCCTAAAACACTTAAATAGCTTAAAAAACTCGAAACTCCGAATACGATCAAGCCATATACACCTGAAGAAGTATTACCTCTTATATCCGATTTGAAACTGACTAAACATCAATATTAGAAACTTCAAAAAAGCGCAAAACAAAGAAATGCCAATATTTACCCAGCCTACGGTACTATTTCAGAAGTAAAACAAGAGTGTTATCCAACAAGTAAGTTGTTGGCGGAGGCAACAGGGAGCGGTTGCCCATTTGTCCTGTATACAAAAGACAAATATTATATGAGAGAAGCAGAATAAGCTATTAGCAATTAAGTGAAATTAAATGTCTTTACCTTAACGTACAAGGTTTAATTAATAACTTTGCTGAGCTTGAAGCGATCGTTACAGAGAGTGACCTTGAATTTATATGTGTAACTGAAACTCATATTACAAAGCTCGAAAAAGACAAAATAATAGAAATTAGCAATTATAATATTATCCGATGCAACACTAAATCTACGCATACTGGTGGTGTGATTTTTTATATTAAAGATAATTGGGAATATGAGGAACTACAAAATACTTCGATTGGAATAGAATTGTGGTGGTTGTTGGTGAAAGTATACTTTAAAAATATGGTGTTTATTCTTGGTGGTATTTACAGATCACCAAGTTATAACGAGAATATCTTCATCGATCACTTCTCGAATTGGGTGGATAATTGGGAGAATAATAATGACATTATACTGATGAGTGACATTAATATCAATTGGTGGAGTGCTAGTTCAGATAGCAATCGAGTTAAATCATTTATTAAAGACTGTGCTTTATATCAGATAGTTAATGAACCAACTAGAGTTACGAGAACATCAATCTCACTAATAGACTATGTTATTGTAAACAACAAAAGAAAAATTAGAGCTAACGTAGCGCCTAACTTGCAAATTAGTGATCATGAGAGTATACTCATAAAGATTAATATTGCATGTAATGAGAGGAAAGAAGAAAAATTAATAAAAATTTTTAAATATATCAGTGACACATTTTATAATAAACTCCAAAATAAAAATTTTTCTAATGACTTAAGTGAAAACGTGGAAGATGTAGCTCAGAAATTCAGTGAAAATTTTATTAATACTATAGACAAATTTATAAAATTCAAACATATTAAAAGTTGATAGCTTTGAATTGAATGGTTTTCTGAAAATTTAAGAAGTTTGAAGAGTGAAAAAGTTAAGCGACACGAAATAGCAAAGTGGTCAAATAACGTAGATCAGTGGACGGGATACAAAACTGCGCGAAATCGTTTCAAATCTGAAATAGAGAAAGCGAAAAACTGTTTTATAACTCGGAAAATCGACAAATCAAAGGACCAAAAAACAATGTGGAGGACATTAAAGCAGCTGGTTTTAAAAGAAGAAACAAAGATGGTAAAAAATATAAGTTACAAAAATGTTAATAATGAAAATATTGAAATGGCAAACTTGTTTAATACTTACTTTGTTGACAGCATTGATGAAATCAGAAATCAAATAAAAAACCGAATTGTATTAATTTTATAGATGATTACTATTACCTCAAATTTAAATTTAGAGTTATTACTATGGACGAATTATTTGAAACACTCAAATCAATGAATAACAAAAAAGATGCAAACTTTGCAAATGTACAATTATATATAGACACTTTTTGAAATCTGTGTTAATCTATTAACACATGTTATTAATACATCCCCTTTTGAATGGTACTTTTCCGGATTATTGGAAGGAAACTGTTGTTGTCCCAACACGAAAATCAAAACTCCAATAAAGTAGACGAATTTAGACCTGTGAATACGTTACCATTAGAAAGCGAAATTATAGGAAAAATTGTATTTAATCAGTTGCAATCCTATTTAGATTCATTTAACTTAATATCTCATTATCAAATCAGGATTTAGAAAAAAATCATAACTGTGAGTCATTGATTAACTTAGTTGTAATGAAGTGGAAAATTGATATTCAAGTTCAGTTTTTCAGTTTTTATGCATTTTTATTTTTTACCTTAAATTACTTTTATATGCTAAACAAAAAACCGCTTAAAATTAGCTTAAAATTACTTACAAATAATCTTATTCTAACTTACTGGCCCCATGCGGGCACTCTAAGTTAAACCTAACACTTAAACTATGTCTTTCGACGAATCTTATAGTCTACTTTTATTTCTATTTTTACATTTTTTACTACTAAAACTAAGAAAATAAATTTTAATCAAAAACTTAGTATATGGACATTTTTTAATTTTGTATAAATCTTAAAACTAAAGCCTACAAACTACCTAAAAATAAATCTTAATCTACTTAACCTACTTACATCTAACACAAACACAGACATACATAAATATATATATACATAATATGGATATACATAATATACAAATACATGTATATATATATATTTGTTTTTCATATTTTTTTTTGGTTTTTATATTTTTTTTCTTAAAAATTAACTTAATCCTACCTAAAACTATGTAAGCCGGCCCATGGCTAAAAAAGAAAAAGAAAAAAAAAAAAATTAGGCTGGCCCACTTTGCTTCACATGAAGCTACATATCACTGAAGGAGTTTGACGACGAAGCATCCTCCCCTTCAACAAGCCACCAAAAGTTTTGGTGCTGCTGAGCAACATCCCTCATGTCGCGACTCCCTACCGCCCTACTGAACCGGAGACGCTCCGCACTGCCATGTGCGACGTCTCTGTCGTAGTTGAGTCGCCTGTCGCAGCTGTTCGAGCAACGTGGAAGATTAGCGGCACCGCCAATCTGTCCTGGATCAGACCTTTGCTATCTAGATAGAGAAACGCTTCTGGAGGAATAAAGCCGTCAAAGAGAACTCTCTCGTGATACATATAATTGGGGTAGTAAGCCCGGAGATCAGGTTATTCGATGAGGTCATTGCTCTTGCAACGTGCCTTCGAGTCAACTTAATGACGAAATTGTCACTCTTCTTAGGTTCGCCCTATTGTATAAGACCTCATTAGGATAGAATTTTATGTACTGAGACTCTAATGTTCTGTATAGGCGAAGACAAGTCCTAAGACAAGCCCTCTCAAACACCCGAAATCTTTTCCAATAAACTTGCTCTCACGTTGAACCACACGGGACATCCAAATACAAGCATGGGCCTGATAAGGGCCATGTAGCAGATTACCTTCACCCTCGCATCGAGTGGCTGTTATAAAACAGTCTCTTTGTAAGGGCAAAAGCACCTTTGGCTCTGGCCAGAGCAACCTCTATATTTTTGTTAAAATACAGAAATTGATCTAGCCAGATCCCAAGGTATCTGACTACATTTTGACAAGCAAGGGGCTGCCCGTGCTGTCCCATGATCGAGAACTTTCGCCAATTCTTTCTGGTGTCCCTAGAGGCCCCAGACAAAGGCGTCCTAAACAAATGGTTTCCGACTTCTGAAAGTTGATTTTCAACTTCCAGTCATCGCAATATCGCTTAATTTTGTCGAAGTCACGCTGCAAAAGTGTATTAATGACCTCAATCTTTGGACCCGATCTGTACGCGATATGTCGTCTGCGTACGCTATGGCACGATGTCACATCGACTCATGCGGATCTTCTCAACACTGCTCTCCACAACTGCAATAACTTCTTCTGTTCGCACTGTTTGTCATCTTTGGCGATGTGTATTATTCAGCCTTAGCTTACTGAAGTTTGCACACATTTGGATTTGACGTAGGGAATACATAATTGAATTTGACACAAAAAGCTAACTCTTGTTCCTCTTTCTCCGTTTTAGACTCATCATTCTTTTTACTTACATTTTATAATCTAAATAAGTCGAAGTAGTCAATTCTGAAAAGTATATTTTTAATAAAAGGGGTTATTGTAAGCTAAACAGTTTCATTAGCGGACACATAAATATTACATATAATATTACTGCCTGAACACGGGTTTCCAGATCCAGTTCATCGCAATGAAATGATTAATGATTAACTGGGCCGATTTAGTACAACACTAGCTGTTGTTACTATTAAAAAAAATACCGGTGGACCTAAAGGCCACCACCCAAATACGAGAAACAACAAAAAATCTTTAATTCCGTTATTTTATCAATGGGAATCATCTCAATGCAATGCATAAAGCTTTGCTCACGTCTCGATTTTGCCTTTCGCGCTCTAAAGTATTATAGTGAATAATTATTTGTAGCAAATATGTCAGAGTATGCTGCTGGTAAATATTTTTAAATTCGGAGAATTTAATTAAAGACTAAATAAGGCTCTGTCACTATGAACTAAATGCGTTGGTTCAATTTTGTAGTGACGAACTAATTTTTTTTTTATTTTTTGGTTCCTAACAAAAAAGTAACATCGTGAAACTTTTTTACATATGAAGATTGGATTGTTAGCTTTAAAATAAT